>JAODOY010083997.1:0-37547 GCA_025399855.1 Forbesichthys papilliferus
ATAATAATAATAATATATACACATTACTCCCTGCAAGCATTTCTAAACGATGAGCCGAATGTCTATGAGCTGACGTGCTCATATACATGTTTACGCTATACACGTATTTATGTATTATTACTTAATTAGGCTATAGTATATTCCCTTTTTGCTATTGTTTGTCCCTGTGGCATTCAAGTGTGAATGCCTCTTATTAAAACAATATTTGCTCTTTACATTGGAAGCTGTTTGCATAGCTCTCCTGGTCTTATGTAATTACACAATAATTACGATTGGCTTTCCAAATAACTGGAGTGCGTTTGTTTTGTTGTAAGACGGATGGGGGAATACGGTCAATGTTTAGATTGTCGCGCCTGAGGGACAGCCAGTAGCACTGTTTGTTCAGGGTACACTTGTTTGCCCTCTCGGCATGTGTGTGCCATAACAGTGGTTGGCATGGAGAAACAGTAATACAGCAAAGTGAATGCAGAGAAAGAACCTGCAGCTCATTGAAAAGGCTGAAGCTCATGCAGTATTGCATGGGTAATGACCCGCCTCTTTTGTTTGTGTTAACCCTATGTATTTTGTTTGTGTCTTCTTTAGAGCATTTCAGGGGATCTGATGATCCGCAACATCCAGCTGAGCCATGGAGGCAAGTACGTCTGTGTTATAGACACTGAGGTGGAGAGCTTGTCTACCTCCGCCATCTTGGTTGTCAAAGGTAAGCTGATCAACTGTTTAAATTCACTGCCAGTATACTGCATGGACGTGAAACTATACTTAAATCTATACACTAAAGCATAAGCCAACATTTCAAAAGCAAACCTCTCTGCTGCTCGCGTCTGTAACTCTGCCCAGGGCTACCAACGAACGCCTTCCATTGATATACATACAGCCCATTTGGGCTTTGTGTTATTGGTTAAAAGTCCTAACCAAAGACGAAAGCAACCATAACGTCCTTCTAGCTAATCACAAGGCTAAGAAACAGTACATCAGGCTAAGAAATATAATGGGTAACAATACTGTACTTCTGCTATGGTAAATGACACTAACTGCAGTCAGCATGCACAACAAGATGCTGGATGTGTTGGAAGAACTTCGTAACAAATATTCTGCAAAGTATTGCTAGACTAGTTTGTTTTATGGACAGTATAACTCACTTTTAGTAGAGGAATTGGCATTTGACATGTACTAAGGGTAATATACTAGGTAATATAGAATGGATGACAAGTCCACCGGGCATGTTGTAAATATTGTAAATGATGCAACATAAGGTATACCATGTTAGTGACAGTCATGTCAGGTTCTGTCACGTTCATATATTAAAAAAGGCTTTGACGTGTTTGGTCTAGCTGGATAATCTCAGGTGAATTCAATTTGTATTCATGCTCCTGTAACAGATGTGCCATGAGCCTTGGAAGGGTGATGTTTATCACAGATAATGGCTATAATTGGCTCACTAACCATAGTATCTGTCTGAATAAGACAGATGGTGTAGCAACTCGGCAATGCTTCTCCATGTAACCTTCATAGCATTGCACTACGCTCACTCCACCTTTACCGGTGTCCCCTACACCTAAAACATTATTCCCCCGCTCACCCACCCACTCTCTCACACACAAATAATGCAACGCGGAGTCTCCTTCTAGTGCTGACGATGTCATCACATTGTAGCACCCACACACACACACACACACAGTGTAAAAGGTTATGCTTAATTAGCGGCTGCATGTTGAGTACTGTACTGTAGCATGGACCGGGAGTATAAAGATGATAAGGGGGGAACTTCTAAGGGGGTTGTGGAAGAGAGGGGGAGACCTGCAGAAGCTCACTCTACTGGTTGTCTGAGTCAGGCCCCCCTAGTCCTCCGGACAAAGTAGCGGTGGAGGAGATCACAGACAGCACGGCACAGCTAACCTGGAACCCCGGCAGGGACAACGGCAGCCCCATCACAGGCTACATCGTTCAGGCCAGGACTCCCTTTACTGTGGGCTGGCAAGCTGTCGATACAGGTACGCTTACTTAGAATGCACGCCCTGTTCCCTCGTGTCAAACAAGCTGTTAGAGTGCCTGTACACTCACACAGGTGTTGTGCTTTAATGTGGATGATTATACATGCACAAGACGGTGTGGGCGTGTGCACAGACCCACTTGATTGGCGTCTCCTTTGTCCTTTGCGTAGCATATGAGCACATTTGGAGGACAGAATTGACCAGGCTCTGCCTGAGGTCTAACAGATCAACAGGGGCTTGTAAACTGACATGAAAGCATTTAGTTCACTGTAAAAACGCTGAGTGCTTTTGGATATGTTTCTACTTGAATCGTTGACTTGTCGCCCAGGCGGTTGTCAGTGTTTGATCTGTGTGCTGCTCTCCTCGACAGTGCCGGGCGTGGTGAATGGGAACATGCTGACGGCCACCGTGATAGGGCTGAACGCATGGGTGGAGTACGAGTTCAGGGTGGTGGCCCGCAATAACGTTGGCATGGGAGAGCCCAGCCCACCCTCGACCAAGACCAGGACAGAGGACGCCAGTACGTGACCCCCAGACTCTCCATGTAAAACAGGACATACATAAACGAGACACACAACGCATTTACCTCGACACACACACACACACACACACACACACACGTCATGTACAAGCACTGCAGAACCCCTCAAGGACACAAGACATCCAGCTTTAAAACCTTGCTGATGTGACGGATTAGATGTGATGCGCCATTTAGTTAAGGATGCCACATAGACACACACACACGCGCTCACTGTGCACGCTGCCTCCTGGCCTATCAGCCATGCCATCGCGCTGCAATGCACAGAGCCAGTCAAAGGCATTGCCATTTTTGCAAAGTGTGTTTAGCAGGCAGCTTTGAGGTTGTTGTTTATGCAGAGTGACATTTCAGGGAAAGTATCAGGAAGTCTGAAAAAAGCAAAAACCAGACATAGTTTATTTTGCAGTGAGCTTGTGGAGTGTAAAGCAGCAGACAATATCTGTGGTGTACGGCTGTATGGAGGGGCCGTCCGTACAGTAAAAGGCTCGCGGTCTAATTGCTGCCCTTTGGGTTTTGCCTTGCAGTCCCTGATACAGCTCCCACTGATGTTGGAGGCGGAGGCGGCACAAAGTCTGAATTAGTGATCACATGGGAGGTAAGTCATCTGTCACATTTTGCTGTTCCTATCCCCCACTCCCACCCCCCCCCCCCCCCCCCCCCCCCCCCCCGCACGCCAGGGGCGGAGCCAATGGGGGGGCATGGAGTAGCATGTGACCCCCCCAGAAATCGCAAGTGCCCCCCCTATTTTAATTGAATTATCAGTTTGAAAAGAATTACAGCATTTAAGTGACCCCCCTGTTTTCTTCTTGCCCCCCCCTGTGCCCCTCCACTGAAAATATTCTGGTGCTGCACGCGCCGCCAAGTAATGGTTTTGCTTAATTGTGCAGAATTGAATGGAGCAATTTAATGGCGCGCGTTAGATTGAGACACCTCCTCTCCGGGCTAGCCTGCGAGTGCCATTTTCTCCCTCCAGCCAAATGGGCTTGTATAGCTGGGGACGCGGAGCGTTCCCTCTGAAGACTCGTGCACTTCAGCCACAATTATGCGCCCGGACAGGAGGGAAAGATAAGCGAATGATGACTCGGGATGGTTCAGGGTGGGTGGGGTGGAGCGCCCAAGTAAAACTGTCGTGTCTAATCGCTCGGGGGACGTATTTAGGGCCCCTTATGCGAGCCCGAGTGGCGGCGGCAGACGTTGTCTTTGTCTGTATGCATTTTAATATCACTACAGTTTTGTGTTTTGCTCCCAGCCTGTGCCAGAGGAGCTTCAGAACGGAGAGGGCTTCGGCCACATCGTCGCCTTCCGGCCCGCCGGCACGGTCACGTGGAAGCGCGCGGCGATATCTACACCGGGGGTGTCGCGCTACGTCTTCCGCAACGACACCGTCCCTCCGTTCTCCCCCTTCGACGTGAAAGTGGGGGCTTACAACAACCGAGGGGAGGGCACCTTCAGCTCCATCGCCACCGTGTTCTCGGCGGAGGAAGGTAAGACGGTGACGTGCTCAAATGAGCTGTAATCCCTCTCTCTCCCCTTACAAGCGCGACCTTGAGCGGTAATAATGAAATAAGTTGGTCCCTCCAACAGTACAGTATAGCCCTCCCCTCTGAAGCTGGGGACGTCAGCTTGATATTAGTTATTGCAGCGGTAGATTACAGGAAATCCTAGCAGACACTTACCACACGGCGCTGTCAGGGAGGTAGGCCGTTAATTGAATTTGCAGTGCAGATAGTCTTCCCTTACGTCAGTCACAGATCCCATTAAAGAGTGGAGGAAAAAGCTTTTCAGTGAAAACTGCAGGTCTTATTCTCCGCATTGCTCTTGTGTGTGTATTTTGCTGGGTTTTGACCAGCACTCTGTGTGCGTGTGTGTGTGTGTGTGTGTGTAGTCCCCAGCGTGGCTCCTAAGAAGGTTAGGGCAAGGAGTGTCTCTGCTACACAGATTGAAGTGATCTGGGAACCTCTGCCTGCCATTCCGGAAAGAGTGCTGGGATTTGAGGTAGGTTAGCACTGGCTGCATGGAGGAATTCTAATAAGATAAATACTATGGCAGCAGCAGCAGCAATGGCCTGGTTGTCACCACCTCGTACATCAACGCATGTAAATGCACAGCACTGCTAATTACGCGGTGTTCATCTGTGTATCATTTTTCCAGCAGTTAATAAGCCTAATACGGTATAGCACGGCATGCATCTCTGTAGACGTTTCACATTGAGTGTAATATCAATAAGTGACCTAGCTACTTTAGTGCACCAACAGCTACCCCAAGGAGGGAAGAATACAATCTGTGGTCCTTTTAAGAATGCAAAGAGAGCGGTGCTTTCTCTCCCCCCGGTGCTCTTTCTGTACGTGTCACCTCTGGCCCTCGGCACAAAGCGGCCCAGTTGCCATAGCGCTGGCAACATTGCTCTCCCCCCCCCCCCACCAGAATGGGCCCCATCTCTCCAAACACAACCCTAAAGTGCATTTAACACACTGAATCTCAATAGGCAACCATCAGTATGCGCCTGGAACCTCACGCTGCTCACAAAAATTGCCCGATGGGAGGCTATTCATTTGCGTGCTATTACGATTTCCATTACAATGTAATTTCCAAATAATGTCATCATTTATTTCAGAGCACACACACACACACATATAAAAAAAAATATATATATATAAACTGTAAATTGCTAATTTTATTATGAGAAACTCAACCCTCATCAAAGCTTTAATAGATAACAAATCAGATGTCTTAATCATGAGAAAGAATGGCAGGGGTGTACTACATGTGTGGACCTCGATATTCTATTTTTTATTAACTTATCTCTTGTGTCACTTAATATCCGACGCATGAATATTAACTATGACTTAAAGCTAGCAGCTGTGTGATTTAATTTGCTTCATCAAATATCTCTTCACCTGAACCCTACATTTGAAGCTAATATGTGAAGGAAGGCAATTAAGATGGCTCTCAATCTAGTTTTTCAGAATTCAATGTTCCTTCCTTGTGTAGTAGCCTGGCATTACAGTTAAAATATGTTATTATATGTATATTTAAACATATTTATATTTTCTATTACATAAAGTAAATAAAATAAGTAAATAAAATAATGACATACTTTGTTATTGTTATAGTGGAGTCCGAAACGGTAATGTGCAATAAAACCCTCTTCAATTTACATGTGAGGTTGAGAATAAAGTCCTGTGACCCACTAATGACCTGTTTCTATGAACGGGATGGGGTTCAGATGTTAAAAATCAGAAACTGAGAATCCACTGGTGAAAGATTCATTATTCATCAGCATCTCCCTTCCCTTTCCCACAAACAGAATTTCAAATTGCACATTGGACTATGCATTTTAATTTGTTCATTGCGGGGTATGCATGTGTGTGTATGTGGTGGTTGGGGGGGGTGCATTATTTACTTTAAACCTTAACAGGTGGTGTATTGGGAAGATGACACGAAGCCCGACACGATTGGGAGAATGAGAATATCGGGGAACTACACGGTGGTTAACGTCGTGGGGCTGACAGCAAGTACGTCATACTACCTTGCTGTGGCTGCTTTTAACACCGCGGGCACGGGAGCCCAGTCGGCTGCCATCAATGCCACCACAAAGAAGCCACGTGAGTCCACACGAGGATCGTAGCTGTTCGCACGCTACGCCAGCACTTGTTCAGGGTGCCATAATGAAAGCGGCCTGACAGGTTTAATATTAGAGCCGATGTACAGTATATGTGTGTTTATGTGGATGGTAAAGGGTTGGAATGGGCTGGTATTGCTAAAACACCCCCAGAGTCTTCATGAAAGTTAATCTAGTAGGCTTAGTTAAATATGTGCATACTGTATATCCATGAACAGATGAATGCAGCGCTGGGTAATCGTGGAATCTGTCTCTCCCCTGCCTGCTTTGTGTGTGGGTTCGCGGATGTCTTGTAGCGCCAGGTCAAGCTCCGCTTAATGTCAAATGGACCATGCTGGGCTCAACAGTCACGCTACATTGGGATCCTGTGGTCGCCACGGAGACAGAGTCACAGGTGACGGGCTATTCGGTACGTCTTGCGTCAATGTAATATTATTTTAAAAACTGAACCCTACTGTGTTTGGTTGAACCCATCCTGATGACGCTCCATTTGACATATCAATGTGGGAATTGTCCAGCGAAAAGCCGGCTGGCACAGTACGGTCAATCACTTCATTAGCAGGTGAGTGCCTCGCCTGCAACAAACAAATCAACCAATCAACAACAGACATTTGACTGAGATTTTCCCAAACACAGACACTAGAAAGGTGATTGCACTGCCTTTAACCAATCAGAACATTCCCACGTGGGGAACGTTTCCCGAACACAGCTGCTTAATTGCTGTGATCACCATCTGCGCTTACCCACCTGGATGCTGATTGAGCGCTTTCTAATTGAGTGTTCCCAACAGATAGGTAAAGCGGAGCAAATAGCAGAGGTGGAGCTTACAAAATAAGAGTAGTTGCTGCTCAAATTGTATCCAGAATTACCCGTGTGGATGCACTCCTCTTTACTTTGCCACTGTCCAGCACCTACTGTGTAGTTTTCTACCCCTCCATATACAGTCACATGACCTGTTGTGGACAGCATGTGTTTTAAAATGTAACCAGTGACGTAGTGGTGTAAATAATAATACAATTCATAATTCTGGGAGCTCTATACAGTAGCACAAGTGTACCTTTAATTTGGTGTTTGTGGCCTGTTTTTTCATATTTCTTTTTTGTACAGGTGTTGTTGAAGAGGCATCGCTACAATGAGTTGAGCACTATCGTGACCAACCAAACAACCGTGGAGCTCAGCCTCTCCACCAGTGACAACTATCTCATCCAGATCAAGGCCCTGAGCGAGGGGGGAGAAGGTGCGGGGAGTGAACCCATCCACATTCATAAATTAAGTGAGTGCCTCTCACATTTTTCGACCACTTGAGCGCTTTAGCGACGACTTAATAATCCAAAAAGGGACATTGCTGTCGGCTTTATTTTGTCCCTTTCCATCCATTCGTAGCCCACTGATTTTCAGATGCACATAGAGCAACCTTTTTAAAAATGCGCACACCCCGCCATCAATCTCTGCCATGGGCTTCTCATTCCTTGTTGACTAGTTGCACGGCACTGCGGCATATAAAATTGCATTGTGCTCCCACCACCCTTTCCAACCCCCTGCTGTGAAAGAACTGTATGGCAGCTTGCTTTTTTCCTCCACCTCCTTTAGAGATATCTGCTCTTTGATGCGATACAAGTCTCATCATCTGAGTGTACTTAAACGGTCTGTTAAAAGCCGTTAATAATGTAGATATGGGAAAAGTCGCGTTTTGATTTATGACGGCTTGTCAGGAGATTGCGAGCATGGCTGGGCTCAAATACACTTGTTTCTTGTAATATCAGCTGGATATATTTGGTTGTTCACAAGCTTGTTCTTTTGGTTTCAGGCATGGGAGCGCGGGGTTCGCAAGCTGCTTTCCTCAGCTCCTGGTCCCTTCCTTCAGTCTTCATCAGTGCTCTGCTCAGCTTGTCCTGGTGAGGGCTAATCAGAATCCCCCCCTCCCATCACCACGCTTAACGTCCATTCAGACTTTAGTTACTCCTCCCATGGACTGGCAGAAGGCCCAGATGACATTGGAAGGATTGGAATGGACTGGACACAGTGGAATTAACTGGGAAATGAGAAGTTGAGGAAGCTGTAATACCTTTGTCCGATAGACGTCATGATTTGTGTGCATGATAACTTTCAGTATTTCAGTATGTCATAAATGCCGCCATGCTTTAGGTATATATTTTTGTTTTGTTTTAGCCCATTGAATATACTTCCATTTGGAAGTTATGGCTACATGAGCTACATTGGATGAGGATCCTTGAAGATACTAATGCCTTAAATCCATTTCACACATACCAAAGTAGGCGACAGACATTGGCTAATGTAATTGGAACTTTTTGGGGTGTTAGGTGTTTGTTTTTCTTTCACTAGAAAATCTTGCTTAGGAGGTGTATTTGGAATGACAAAAGTATAAAATCCATAAAAAAAGCCTAAATTTCCCTAACATCAACTATTGACATGTTCACTGTTATATCAAATCTTTGGATTTCTCAAAAACTAGTGCTGCTACTGCAAAAAAAAGAAGAAAAAAGCAACAAAAAAAAGAAGAAAAAAACTTTGTCAATGCATGCTTGTGTTTTTTAGCTGGCTTTGTCAAAGGGACCAGGGCTGCAGAGCAAATCAAATGTGCCTCACTCACTTAAGTGTGCATGTTGAAACACTTTATTTGTCCTCTTACAGAACCATAGGGCTCCTGAGCTTCAGACCTTCCCCGCAGCTCATGGACAGGTCCTGCCATTGTGTTCCATCTCATACTCCTAAATAATAAATGCCTCTCCGCCACTGCATCCAGAGTTTAGAGAAATGTGGCAATTTTCAGAGGTAGATCAGTATAGTGTTACTATGTCGAACAGATCCCATGTGTGCCATTTTGCCCTCTACATTCCGACAGCCTGTGTTCTAGATACATATATCCTATTACGACAACACAAACCATCATCTCTTTGCCAGTTGTCCAGTTTGGGACAGGCACGCTGAGAAATGTGGAATACCAGTGCCTTGACTAGAGCTCACACCTTCTCTTTGTAAATGGCTTTCAAGACAGATTTATGTTTTAGAAAAGTAATTGTTTTCTTTTCTGTCTTTCAAATTAGATTAAGAATAATTCGATTAGGAGCTCTCGTTGGCAGTGGCAGAAGACCATTAGCAGAAAAAGTCCAGTGATTAAATTTTCATAGAGACAAGCATACTGGAGTGCCGAAGATGAAAAGGGTTGAAAGCTTTAAGAAAGGCAAAATGGATGAGGGTTTGGGGTGGACATTTTTGTTTCCAGTGTTTGCGGTCTGACATAGTAAATGTGTGATTTGATTACTAGAATAATCTACAAACTATTAGGCATCTAAATAAATGATGCAAATTCCGTGCTGAGAATGCATTGACTGGAAATTGGGGGGAAGGGATGGTCGTCGTTTTATCTCCTCCTATCTACACCGTGAAATGCTGAATTGCATCTGAAGTCGCTATCTTGCCTTTAGTTTTGCCATGCAGAAGGATGTTTCTTTCAAGATATACTCCTCAAGCCATGCCTCTGTGACCCCCTGCATCATCAATACCGCTCCCCTTACAGCCACATACACGCTCGTGCACAGTTGCATTTGAAAACATAAACTGTGAACTAGGGCGGACATTTGGATTTCTTGCGGGAGTTAAAATGCAATTGAGGGGGGGACCCGTAACATAGTGGTGCATCAACGTCTTACTATGTCTGTATGATGTATGACAGTCAGCTGCACTGCTATACATTACTGTGCCTTTGCCAAACAAGGGGCCACGTGTGGTTCTTAGGTCATAGAGGCTGCCTTCCCCAAGGTCAAATGAAAGCACAAAGAGATGACACAAGGTGACTGGATGTCCTGGCTTTACTGGCGGCACAGGTGTGCAGACCCCAGAGGCCTCGTAAACTTCCTAACAGCCGACATAATCAGGCTGTCCTATCTGCTGCTCGGACGGTTTCATAAAGCTCTGCGTGCGTTGATTAGACTGCTGCGGACCAGTCAATGGGATATTGATTTTCCCGCTCCATTATTGCAGCTGTCACAATTCAGCTAGTTGATTGACTGATGGCCACATTCTTGTTCCGCCTATTTTGTTCGGTTACAGTCGAAGATGTTTCAGATGTACCATGACCCTCACCATTCTCTACTTCTGCAAGGGTTTAGACCCAATCTGATAGCATTTTTTTTTACATTATAAAAATTGGTTATTAAATGTACTTTTATTGTACATTGTAACTTTGAGTTTAAGCACGGACCTAAAACTCGGTGTATAATCATTTTTTTCTTTTCTTTTTCTTTCCTTTTCAATCAAATCTTAGTAATCTTTTTATATAATGTTACAGTATGTTCAAATTCAAGTGTCTTTGTTTCCCACAACATAAAATACAAGTATATTCCTCTTTGTGGTATGATGCTCTAATAGATGAGAATGCTTCTGAAAAATAACGTATTAGCAGTGGTGTAATTTTTCATAATTATTTGAGATGAGCATATACGATAACCTAACACATAACCACCAACTCAGAAGACGTTTTAGTAGTTAACTGTATGGCAGTTTTCCAAAGCTGTGTTATCATTTCCATAGTGCTATTTCAAGTCAGTGCTCCTTGTTACAGTTCTTGCTCCCATAGAAAAATACCCCACATGTTCCTGGCCTTTAGCTGTGACAAATATCACTAAGTACATTTGAAAGAAACTGAGGAAAATTATAGCAGGTGGACATTTCTGCACATCAAAACGCAAATCACTTTACAGTGATATCAACAATGTCAAATGTGTTTATTAAATTGTTTAATAATATGGATAATGTAATAATTGCTAGAAATGTACTTGGTGCGGTGTAAATAGCTTGCATATATTTTTTAAACAAGGCCAGCCAAGACTATTGCCTATTGCTTTTATAGTGTGTTCATTGACCTTAATACTGGTGTATTAATCAATTATCTCTATGAGATACTGGCCTGTAGAGTGGCATTTTCATATTGAAAAGTAATCATTTTGTCTTGTATACTAAAATTGTGCATGTTCATCTTTGTTTTGTGAGTTTGTGTTGATTTTTCTAAAACTATAACTTAATAAAAATGTTTATTCCAACAAGCAGTCCATCAAGTAGCCTGTTTACAATGTAGCACTAAGCTCCAGCTACAGTAATGCTGCAATTATACATAACCATGCATATCAATCACAGTATAATCTCAAAAGTGTTGTTTGAGCAAAACCATTGAACCTTATCGAGACACAATTCTGACTGATTCTTCTTGATATTATGGCCTGATGTCAAGGACTACAGTATACGGTTTGTGGTCATAACACATTGTTTCTTGTGAATGGTCTTCAGTGTACTGTAGACGCAATCAGCACTGGATGCACATACAACTACTATATAATAATATACTTTGAACAACACGGTGGCCCAGTGGATAGCACTGTGTTCTCACAGCAAGAAGGTCCCTGGTTTGAA
The DNA here is from genome assembly GCA_025399855.1 of Forbesichthys papilliferus. Classification (NCBI taxonomy): domain Eukaryota; kingdom Metazoa; phylum Chordata; class Actinopteri; order Percopsiformes; family Amblyopsidae; genus Forbesichthys; species Forbesichthys papilliferus. Next base: position 11,579 of record JAODOY010083997.1, read on the forward strand.
CCTCAGTGTCTGCATGGGTTTCTTCCAGGTGTTCTGGTTTCCCCCAATATCAAAGAAACATATTTGGTTAACTCTCCAGCTAGTGCCATGTGACACTGGCTCCAATCAGGAGTTGGTCCCCGAGCGCTGCACAGCAGCTGCCCATTGCTCCCTTGAGGGTTGTGTTAAATGCACCAAAAAAAAAACACCTTTAGTTAACAATTAGGAAATTGAGAACAGTAGAAGAGTTTAAACCTGGAGAAAGTATAGACTGTATTATGACTGCAGTGAATGTAACATTGCATTAATTAAAGTTTAATCAAAACAAGCAACAAACAACAAATCAAGCCAATTTTCATATAGAATTAGTCAGTCGGCAGCTGGCTTTACAATTTAGAATTATGCTTTTGAAAAACAATGGATGTTATTAATAAAATAGGAAACCATTGATTGGGTTCCGATCCATGAAAGACGCAAATGTGAAGACAAAATATTGAGGTAAAGATAAATAATTGAAGTCAAAGATTTAACACAAGTTCAGTGTCTGGATACAAGCATTACGTTATTGTAGTCAGATTTAACACACTTTCAGTGTCTGGATACAAGCATTACGTTATTGTAGTCAGATTTAACACACGTTCAGTGTCTGGATACAAGCATTACGTTATTGTAGTCAGATTTAACACAAGTTCAGTGTCTGGATACAAGCATTACGTTATTGTAGTCAGATTTAACACAAGTTCAATGTCTAGATTCATGCATTCATGAATCTGAGAGATATTATTGTAGTCAGATTTAACACAAGTTCAATGTCTGGATTCATGCATTCATGAATCTGAGAGATATTATTGTAGTCAGATTTAACACAAGTTCAATGTCTGGATACAAGCATTCATGAATCTGAGATATATGCATGAATGAATGTATTCTGAGTTTTCCAATATATTACAATATATTGTAAGTAACTACTGATAAAAAATATAAGGTATAACTTCCTTACATTAAAGTACTGTAATATTGAGTTAAATGTGGCTTCCTAAACAACATTTTATTTTTATGTAATATTTGCTTGATTCACATAAATGACAAGCAACCATTTTCAGTCACCAGGATGTAAAGTGCAGTATGTAATGCACATTTAAATAACGGAGTGCTGTTTCAGAATATTACCAGCTATTTCATTGTAGCACAAATATGCTGGGGATTTCTCTATTGTGTATGTTATTCATTATTATACAACACTGGGATATATCAATGGTTATGTATCTGTAAATGAAGGAACTTCCTTCAACTAAGTTGGCATGCCCTTATTATTCTTATATAAATAAAATCTTTTTAAGGAAAGAAAATAGCATTTAATTAACATTACAGTAGATCCAGTAGTAGCAAATATAAAAAATGTTATGGGATCTACAACTGTATCTCTAAACTTACTTACATTTGTATGGGTTTGTTATAATACTATTTTCCTGATGAGTGACATGTTTCCAAAATTCTATAATGAATCACAAAGCATGTAAGAACTGAATCTGAACCAGGAAAAAGTAAAAACACCACATGTTGATTGTTAACCACATGCATAATTATGAAGTTGTTACTATGGAATATATCAGTAGCAACTTGTTTTGAATGAAAATGTATGGCTGTCTTCTAGTAAAGCTTGTGTGTTCCACACACATGCACACACTCCATTTCTTGCATATCTTTGTGAAAATAAATGTCCCCATGACCTTTTTCAATGGTTTTTAATAATATGTGTAACGTTCTATTAGAATAATCCTTTGTCCGGGATATCAGACTTTCACTTCATTTTCATACAAGGAGAAGATGCAGTCTGTGGTTTAAATTGATTAAAACCAGATGCTGTTTTCTTCCACTGACATTTCCAGCACTTAGGAAACTCCCAGTGGTTTTGAACTTGTGTCTTGAGATCAGGTCATTATTATCAGAAGACTGTTTGCTCCAAATGGCGCATAATTAGACTAGTGAGCAACACTGAACATTTTACTAATTAAAAATAAATGCCAACCTCATCAGATGGCACTGTGTGTGAATCACAGAGCGGAATTTGGAAACTAAGTGTCAGATTAAAGTGGGACACTGGTTCCCTACTGAGTACAAATACACATTTTGCTTCACATACCGTATGAGCACAGCAGCATATCAAGTTCTGTGATGTTCATCCAACGTTGCAGAAATACATTAGCACTGTAAAGGAGTTACAAACCTGCTTGCTTGCATGTGAAACTGTACTGTCATTATAAAGAGACACGCTCTTCTGTCTGTGATTGAATCTAGTGTTACAAAAGCATTACTGTTTTGACAAATGCTCTTCCTGCACCTGTGACCAACATCCCTCTCTACTCATGCCCCCCCTCCCTCCAGGACACCTCACTATCCTCCACCACAGCAATGTGGACTATACATGCACAGTTGTTTCATAATACAGCACTAAGAGTTAGTTTGGGAGTAAATACGGGTCCTGTTGGCACTATAACACAGTTGAGTAGTGTACCTTAAAAGTATGCATGGCATTAGCCTTGATGAGTAAAATGGTGAAGATGCATGGATTTCTGTTCTCAGTAGTGCAGGGATCCCTGGCTTTGTCTCTGGGCATTATGGTTCCTCCATCAGTGTTCACTAATTAGGAGGATGCCTTTTCAACAGACGACAGCAGAAGGGATGCAAGATGGAGGCCTGGAAATGAATCACTGAAGTTTATTAATGAGGGGATATCGGTCTTGTGTGGCCAGAGAACAATTTGAGAAGGAGGGATCAGAGGCTAGCTATCCATCACCGGAACCCGCAGACATCAATAAAGGAGGCTTTCAAAAGCCATCTCTAATGTGGGGAAAAATCAAGAAGAAAACATACATAATTCAATAAATAGCTAAATAATATTTTTGACTTTCATTCAGCACTTCTAGCAGTTTCTGTTTTCCCACAAAGCAAAGCTGTACATTCACTTGTATGCTTTGAGTAGGTATGTGTGTTCTATTCCTGAAAAGATTACATGAGTAGCGACATTCAGTTAAAACACACATTAATAGGATCGCTAATTTGGTGATCCCTCCTGTGAGTTGTGTATTCTGCAACATTTGAATATTGTTATTGGCAGACCATATCACATATCTCTACAATATGTTCTCCTAATTTCCCTCTAATTAAAGAAAGGGTTTAATCTCACCATGTTTATTATGTGTTAGATTGGCTTCCGACTACATCTCACCATCCTTTGATTACTACATTATATTCAATCACAAGATAATAAGCTCAATTTATCTGTGACTTTATCATCAAGGGCTAATATTGTGCATATCGATATTGTGCACAAACTGACGTTACTGCACTACAACTTGAGTTTTAACTATATTATACCTTTTAATTAGCACTCTACTAAAGGTTCTGTTTACAAGCACACATTTTCATGACTAAAATAACAATATGTAAATAGTAATTGTGTGTAATTAAGGCTAATTCGCATGGTGAGGATTACAAAAGCAGGCCAAGATGGAGCAGAAATTAATGAAGTTATCTGGTCTGGTTGTATGGCTACAGAAAGATGTACATGTTGTATTCTTTCAGGAATACTGTCTTGTCAATACAAGCAAAGAAATCAACAATCACACCGCAATATGGAGGAAATAATAAAATAATCCTAATTATAAAATAAATGTATAGACTTCAAATTAAGAACAGCAATTTTCAAAGTTACACAATTAAGCACACACATTTTTAGGATTAAAATATATAATGTATAACATAATTTATCACCAATTATAGCTAGTCCCTTGTTGTAAACTGAAGAACTGCAGGATTATATGATACATATTAAAGCAATTAAATAATATAGTCACATAGACAATCATTATAGATTACAGTAGAGCATTATATTGGAAACCTGGTTAGATCCCAAAAATTCAACCCATGGATTCATAATTAGCAGCGCCCATTAAACATTTTCCTCTTGGGGCTGATAAATAGATGTATTATATTAACCTAGAATACTATTACATTTCCATTAATGTACATTTGTAAATTAATGGTCAAAAACTAATATTTTGTAACCTGAATCCTAATCCATTTAAATGTGATGTATATCACAAGAATGTTGCTAGTATTGAATTAGGGTATGATTCATTTAATTTATTGTTTAACTTATATTTCTGACCTTGCTCAGATCTACACCAATTTAAAAGCATGATAATCGCTAGGGAAGTTATTTAAATATTGGTTCTCCCTCAGTGGTAGTCTTTCAAATCACGTTATATAACCTCCTTGACCACATGTGTAAACAGGAAACCCAATGGTGAGAGCAACTGAAGGTGAAGACATGTCTCTGATGAGTAAGAGGTTGTAACCGAAACATTGGCTGGTAAAAATTAGTAGTCTACAGCCATAATGTTACCGAACAACAGCCACCATTAATTAAATAATCCACAAATTAAATATACCACCTCTTCTTTGACTTTATTGGCTGTCACACTGCTATTGCCAAGCGGTCTTCCACAGTGCTTTTGCTAAAGGTGTAAAAAGTAGAACAGCGGTCTAGCAATGGTTTCAAACAGTGTTACTGTACTAACTGGCTGCAGCAGAATAGGGCCAATTCTGTCAAATCGGGGGGTGGGTTAAGTTGCACTCCTACGTGGTGTGCAGAGAGTAGATACCGACTGGATTTGCATTTTTTAAGAATTTAAACTTGTATAACAAGCCAGCCCAGTGGACTGTTGAAATCACATTCTAGTTCAGACGGAGTGATTTTTCTTAGTTTACCTGGCACGGTTATGAGCAACAAGGCAATGCTGTGAATGTGATCATGCAATTTTGTGAATGCCTCACAGCTAAATTGTTTTATTCTGACCTGGCCCTGTTGATCCGCCCATTGTAGCATTTAAAACCTGAAGCAGCTCTGAATAATACTTTTCTTAGAGAAAGACAGCTTTCGTCAGCCAAGTACCTTACTACAACTGCAGTATTTTGACAATTGTCAAATAAAAACTCCAAAGTACAATTCCTCCAGTAGAGAAATTATGTTGAGACAGTATAGACTATTTGACTTGTAGACACAGGGGTTCCGGAATGGAATAAACATTTGACTAGAAATTGATCTCTCAGTTTTTATCCATTTTATGTATATTGCATGATTAAAAACTTTACAGTTTCATTTTTTTTTTTTTTACTTATATTTTTTTTAAGTGTGCAGGGTAAAAGTTTAATTATGTATACTTTTTTTTTCTTCATGTGGAGTGAGTGTATTTCCATTAGCTTAGTGGATGCAAGCCATCTTGTCAGTAAACTCCAACATCTTAATTTGCACATTTGAAGTTTTTCTGCCTGAGAGCAGTCAGTCTGTGAAATTCCACAAAATGCTGACATGGCATTTGCTACAGTGAACATATTAAGTCCCATTTATGCTCGTATTGCTAGACCATGTGTTTCAATACAGTCAGTAACGAGTAAAACAAATATTTCCCCTATGTTAATGGTCAATGTAAGCTCTGCATTTGCAAGCAGTTTCTAAAATCATAATTTTGCCCTTGTACATTGCAACTTTATGTACTGCCAACTAACACAGAACACATTGCATGGTGACATTTTAGACCACCACTTTTTGTAGTGACCTACTGTACCCAAACATTGCCACACAATGACTCCTCCTCCAAGACTGAATACTAGCCCTGCATTCAGGATGGTGGAACGTTTGCTACACGTTCGATGAACGTGAGCGGCAGTGGACTGAACAGCAGGTTACAAAACAGGGAGTTGGGCTGTCCATATAGGCTGTGGGTTGAACATAACAACAACAACAAAGCAATCAATTGTGTTTTACTGCTGTAGATTGTTGGGTTTCAGCTACAGATGCACAAGATGATGATAATAATGATGATGTTGATGATAATTGTTCAATGGTGCGTTGCAACACAGTCAATAGCAGCTGCATGTATGTGTGTGTATGTGCACCCATGTGATTGTAAAGAGGTTAAATACGGTAAATATATTGCAGACCTACCTTGGTGGGAAAGAATTACTTCGTATTAGATCTTGATTGGCACTTTACCACCCATTTGTATAATTTACAAACTGCAAGTTTTTCAAATCAAATGGTTGCTGGGAGCTATACTGTAGAGTGTATGTGTGCAGTATGACTAATGATAAGAAAATAACATATGTTTATATTTGCACAATATGTGCTCTCTTTGGACTGTTCTATTGCTAACTTTGAGATTATTTCCCATTAGAGAACATTTCAACTAAATTCAACGCATTCATTTAAAGTGTTGGTATTCCAACAGTGCTTCATACTGTAAAGATACTCAAAGCTTCACTTATATTGCTGATAAAGCCAGTATATGAATCACACACACACAACCTACATTATTACTGTTTTTGAACGTGTTTTAATTTGTTGTTGCAAACAACAACAAAAGTTAACTGAATCATTCACACAACAAACCAAGAGCAAATTGTACATCGTCATCTCCAAGTTGCATCAGAATGGTAATGTATTCCATGTTGGCAACATTGCCGTAATATGTATTATGAGCATTCTGCTTTACAGCATGATCAAGCCGCTAATAATGTTATGCTAATATAAGACAGTCCAATCTCAAGGTTGTGTTTTTCATGCTATCTTGAGAAAGGAAATAGAAGCTTGGGTGTAAAACGGGGTCTTCCTCTTAGCCCCTCCCCTCCCCTTACTCAGCTACGTGTGGAGAGCATGTTGGATGTTCAGGTAACAGGCCTACTATAAAACCTACTACCTACTATAAAAACATTACAGCACACACGATAATTCACAGCACAAATACAACTAGCGTATACGGGTGTTTTAGAAAATCAATTTTACATAACAGCTTTAAATGAAGGTTTTTAGACATATCCATGTGGTACTTGAACTGGTATTTAATTGTGCAGCATAGAACAAGGGCTTGGCAGATGCTCTTTTCTGCACTCCAATTTGTTTTTTGGCACATATGCTTCAAGTAAATAAATCTTGTATTTATAAGTGTGTCAGCATTAAAATCAAGATCTAGATGTTAAGGTGATTAACATGTCTTATGTGCTGACGTATCAAACTCGAATGTAGAAAGGACTGTCAAGAACTATTTGATTAAAATGTTCTTAAAAGCTAATCTGATACAGGATTTGCCATGCATCAAATGCATTCCCATGTTTTTATTTAGCTTGATATCCGCTTGATATATTTGTTCCTAATTATTTTAAGAGGGGTTGGAGGAAGGGGGTGGGGAGTGGGGTTGGAATACGGGGTTTCTAAAAACCAGGGTACCAATCATGAAGACTGGTAAAAATGAGGGCTGACTCTATGCATCATAATTCCCTGAGCTGGATGTGGCATTCCAACTGCTTCATTATAGCTTAATTAAGGCCCTCAACGCAGATGTGCATTCTGAATGCTGATCGTGTTGATATTCCAAGTTAAATATACTCTCAGGAGTTGGTGTTTTTTTTATTATTTTTTATTATTGGACTATATGAGGGACTTGGGGCATTGCTGTGTTCTTACCTAGTTTCATTATGTTAAATATCAGTTCACATATTAGGCTACTGCTGCATATAATTACACTGAGATCCAGCCAATATAGCTCATATTAAATGTACTTGCTATGGTCAAGTAACACACTATTCTTTATGCTTTTATTGACCTAACAAATATGTAAATCTCAATGTAGACTAAAAAGAACACAGGGAAAGCATACAGTAAACCTATACTGCAATAATATGTCTTAAAGCAATCTGCAACGTTTCATCTTAATTTTCTTTTTTGTCGGACGTGCGACAACATGAGTGACTGTCGCTTACTGAGCATGGCGAATGTAGTGCTTACTTATGCTCTGCATTCTAATATAGACCATGTACAGTGGTCCCCAATCCTGGTCCTAGAGGGCCGCTGCCCTGCATGTTATAAATGTCTCCCTTCTCCAACACATCTGATTCAAATGAATAGCTCGTTATAACGACCCATTCATTTGAAACAGGTGTGCACATTGTACTACTTTTTAGTACTTCCAAGTATTTGACTTCATAAGACTTCATAGTATTTTAAAGTGACTCAGAGTAAGTACTTTCAAAGTACTTTGTAGTAGTAAACAGCACTACTTTGTAGTTCAATACTGATAACTCAAAGGCCTTTTGTCCTAGAGCAGGGGTGGGGAATCCTGGTCCTGGAGGGCCACTGTCCAGCATGTTTTAGATGTCTCCCTGCTCCAAAACACCTGATTCATATGAGTGGGTCATTAAAAGCCTGATAACAACCCATTTATTTGTGTCAGGTGTGTTGGAGCAGGGAGACATCTGAAACGCAGGATATTGGCCATAATTCACTAACCGTGAAGGATAGGAAGTACATATCCTTGCCCCCGCCCACTCCAACCTGATTGGATAAATTTCAAATGCTTTTAACTTGCCAATCGCAGATTGCAGATAGTCATTAAAGACATAGTTGGACTGAGTAAACTACTTTCTAGTACTTACGGGTAATAATAAACAATTTAAATTAAGATAAAGTATTCAACGTATTTATAATTTAGCACATTTAATTTAACACAATGCAGTAAGATATATATATATATATATATAACAGCATGTAGGGGTCACATGTAGTATGATGCAAATCAAATTGGATTTTTCATTCTTTTATTCAATCTTTAAAATGGTCTAATGTTTAACATAAACGCACTGTCCCCATGAGGATGAGCCTATTTTAGCTCCATAGAACGCAGCCGGCTGAACAAGGCTTGCCTAGTTTTTACTTGTTTTAAATGACTTTTCTTTTCTTTTCTTTCTGTTTTTTTATTTTTCTAAATAGCTTGTTTGTGGCACGTCATTATATGAATTGTTCACGTTGCTATTTTTAATTTACATCCGTATTCTTCATTCCTGTTCCATTTTTGTAGATTGGAACTACAAAAATGTCTTTCAGTCTTGATGGTCCATAGTGTACAAAAATAATTTTGTCCGGTGAGTGCAAGCAAATCTATCTAGATTTGATCTAGCAGGCTGCAGTGCTAGCACAGTCAAAACAAGGTCAAAGTGTCACTACTGTATGTACTGTTAAAAATTAAACAGAAGAGTTGTATCATCGCACGTGACTTCACAGTCAGTGAATCCTACCATCAAGTGGTCACAGATGGAACCTATGACAAATCACAGCAGATACCATCAGACGGCGAGGCAGGCAGACCTCATCACTGCATGATGTAGTTCAACACACATTGGGGCTCATGCGGTATGGCTTCCTTGATCAGACGTCAACGCTTGCTGGTGGGACCTGGATTTAGTGAGGACTGTCATGGCGGGAGAATGTGAATTACTGCCCAATGTTCCTCGACAGTGCTGAGCCGGTGGCTTCATCCATTCTGACAGGCTCTTGACTGTGTGTGATGGTGAGAGACAGCTCTGGGTTGGTACTCTTCAGCTGACAATGTGAATTATGAAGACCTGAAAGAGCAAGAGTGTGTGTGCATCATCAGCCAGCCTCCCTCCCTTATTAATCTTTCCCTCAAAGGTTCCACCAATGAGACCCCCATACGTGTCTCACAGTGGTTTCATGTACTCTTCCAACGTTGACGAAGACGCAATGGAGCTAATGGACTTGCCGGCTCCATTGAGCGTGGTTTGAAGTTTGCTCTGCGCAAATACATGCTTCTGAAATAAATGTGTTCCTCGTTAGGATTGTTCAACTGAATTATAGCAACAATAGCACAGGTGTTCCTGAATAATGATTCGATATGCAGCTCAAGAAGTGAGTGATTTATCTTCCGAGTGAGCGCATCTTTGAAAGCTAATCTTGTTGCGATGAATATTTAGTCAGGTACTGTATTATCTTCTTGCGTACCTGATTGATTACTCAACCATTTAATGACCAATTGAATGGTTTCATTGAGAATGAGAAGATTTTCAGGAAACCCAAATCCTAATCCATGTTCCCCTCTAATTCTTTGTTTGGATGGAAAGAGCAAAACAGAGCTTAGAAACACACACCACCCAGGCTGAATAATGCTGAACAGAGCTGGGTCTGACAAGACAATAGAACTGCTGTTGGTATTTTTTCGTCTAATACCCCTGACAAGTCTCTGTTGCGCAGAATCTAAACTAGAACAAACGGCCACCCCCAAGACCCTGTACTGTAGGCCTAAAGTAGGAATAGGCCTACACAGACAATAAAGGCTTCCACTCTGTAGTGAACTGTAGTAAAATACATCTTAAGGCTCATTTATGTTCAATGATATATTATAAATTAGCCTTTACAGATTCTAAACAGGTTTTTAGTACATTGTCAGGGCACAGCATGCTGTACAAATGTTATATTATTAGCATAACGTATTATGATAGGCTAATGATCATTTCACACTTGCTGCCAATCAAGCAGCCATTTCCTTTAATGCTACTGTACTAAGATATCAAAAGCCTAATGGATAATACAATACATTAATGGACAAGCAATGATATATTGTAAGTGTAATTCTTGCCAGTATGTATGAAGAGTGCTGTGAAACAGAGACTATCTTGTTGCATATATCCAGTTGGCTAATCTCATTATTTAGAAAAAGCAGTCTCCACTATTGGCATGTTGTCTAAGGTTAACACACCCACGCAGACAGAATGTGTTGCCTACTCGTATTCATCACACATGCGATACATTTGTATTTGTCAGTTAAGTGGCACAGAGATCTTTGCAATGCACTAATGAAGGTTTCCATTGATTTTTGATTCTGGGAATGTTCCATTTGGAGATGTCAACGCTGTATTCCGGCTGCTACTAATTACCATTGCTCGTACAAAATAACGCTAACTCAAAGGTGATGATTTTAAAACATGAATTATGAATCCCACAAGCGGCTTCATTCATTCATTAGAAATTAAAAAGTTTGTTTTTTGAAATGGTATGATTCAGTGTTTATATCAATAAATGTCAAATGTACATAACATCTACATTAACAGAAGTAAGGATTGCGGGATTCTGCACGTAGGCATATAGCAGTGATGGTGACAGAATATAGCCTATGCCCAAAGAGCCCTCTAGATGTAGTTCACTACATTCAGGTTCACTTGAGTGTTTTATTTTATTTTTATTTTTACTTAGGCTTATTACCATAACAATAATAATAATATCTGAAACGTCATCAAAATGTACAAATATATAAACTTAACAACCTTCTATTTAAATAGGCTATGACAAGTCGGCTATATAGGCCTACTATAGTAGACAATTATGCTTATTATTAAGGCTTTAACCGGCCAGGACAAAGGTGGTGCATAGCTGTTTCGCATACCTCTTCTCCGAGCCGGTCAGAGAAGGGTCTCTTCCTGAAATCTTAAATGACGCGTTTTCCACTGCCACTTATCAACAACGATCATTCTTATGCTTGATTGGTAAAATACGAACAGTTTCATAAATCACACGTCAGCGCTATCGTAAGATGAAATATGCGCTCGGATCTGCGCTGGTTTCAACATTAGATTGATAAATGAGTGCCAATCTGAAGGCTAGGCTTTTGTGTGCGGTCTGCACCACTTTGTGTTACTATTTACAGAGCCTGGGCTGTAGAAACACTGGATTATTTTATCAGCATGCACATGGAATGGGCAGAGAGCAAACCATGAGTAAATATTTACCAAATTTGAATTGTATTGAGTAAAAAAGGTGAGCTCAGCCAATCAGCCAAGCAAGCCAAAATGAACTGGGGAGGGGCTTCAAAACCAAAGTCAGATTCTCTTATTGTGTTGTTGTCCTTTATGTCCCACTGACTATACCTTTAGTGGACAATGTTCGATAGCTTTTCTTTGCTTAACAAATCTCACATACAGATCGCAACCAGTTAAGGTGAGGTAAGAGATTGTAAGCTAATACAGATTTTGTCAAGTTCAGGAAATGTATGCTCACAGTCCACCAACTGTCCATTCAGTTTTTCTGTGATCACTTTAGCATTCACACAGTCACCCTAGATGGTGAACAAATCATTCAGTGACCATTTGGGGTGACGCAATGACATTGATGCTATCCATGGAAGTCAAGCGTTCAAAATTGTGGTAAAGCTAGATGAAGCAATGCAAATAGTTGTAGCAATTGATGATTTGTTATATGCTATCCAATAGTTTCACAATTAACCAGAGGGGTCTAGGCCCAGTAGGTTTCGCAACTGAAAACGTTCTAGACCCTGTTCACAAAGTGAATTGTATCTGGTTACCATAACCAATCAGATGCTTTAGCAAGTAAACATATCACAGTATTTTTTAAACTACAAAACACAAACACTAAAGTATTTTGATATAAAATATACAGCCATTTTCAACAATCCTATCACATACAAATGACAAAATACTATTTTGTATTTCAAATACATGTATCATGTACCATGTACCTGATTGGCTGGTCAAATGACTGGGTGTCAACCTCTGTGGAAGTGAATACACTTCTTCAGCAGGAAGGACATGTTATTGCATAGACAGCTCCATACTAGGTTGAGCCAAGTCTTCTCCTTTATATACCATTATATGCATTTGATTGCTGACAACTATATTATTTTGATTTCAATCAAATAATTTTCCACTATAGCTGTATTCACATCAGCATCTACTGTCATTATCACATACTGTTTTGGAATCCTATCTATCGCCTCCCATCAATATTGTGGATTATTCAATTGCTGTCAATCTGCCCCACAGCCTCAGAAATATATTGCTATTTTAAAGGGGCCATGGGATTTAGTGTATGTGTGTTTGTGCGTGCGTGCGTGAGAGAGTGCGTGCATCCGTGCGTGTTCTCTGAAGCTCTATGCAGGTTGGTATCAGTGGTAAGATGGGGGGATGTTCAGTCTGTGAAACACTCCCCAGCCACAACTCATGATTCACTGAGACAGAATTCACTTGCTCGAGGCTGCACCTGATCTGTATGTTGGCCTCATGGATGCCACTGGGTTTGAAACATGGAGCTACAATGAATTATTAACAAAGCAGGCAGAGGTGGTGAGAGATACAGTACAGGGGATATAGTCAAAACACAGCTAGCTATGGAGCGACATTGTTCTGACTTTGGAGAAAGAGGTGTGGCATGAATAAAAGAGCTGAAAAGTGCTACCATGGGAAAGGTATCAGTCATCATCCATTATTTCAAAAAAGAGTTAACATTGATTTAATTACCTAAATGTATGATGCTAATTTGTTGATAGCTTTGAGAAAATGCTTCTCAACATACCCCTACATTTTAACCTTATGCTTTTACCTCTAATGTTTTTTTATATATCATATTATTGTGAATCCTGTGCATTCTATATTCCTTAACAAAACAAGCATTTTCAATGTACCATCAATTATTATATTTTGAAAGGAAAGTCAGTGTCAGTGTTTACACCATGAACCACCTTATGTCCAATTAATGTTTATAGTTCTGATTTGTAGTCATCTCTTTAGCTAATAATATATTCATGCTTGAGAGATTCAAATATTTTTCTTGCAAACACGATAGTCCCCATACAGCTCAATTAAAGACCTCTTCTGCAGAGAAGCAAGCCGAAATTAGAGTGTAAATCATGAACGTACTACTTAGCAACCACACATTTGTCAAAAGAAGCACTGAATTTACAACAACACTGTGGTTTTATGATGACATTTTGCAGAAACTGTTTTGACAGAAGCAATGTAATGGTTGCTGACCCCACTAGAAGTGACATTTTATCTTACATCAGTGTTTTCTGATCTAGTTTGGACATAAGTACAGAATGCAAATTATCTAGCAGCATTCCAGCCAGCACGGATGTACCACAACGCTTGTATATAGTATGAAATACGAGTAACCTAAGGAGCAATACTCTTATTATGGACAACTGTCACAATACACTGCTTGGTTATACGTTATGATGTGTGAGAATATAAATGTATGGCTATTGGCTACATGGCATTTTTGATGGGGATTTTTAGTAATAGCATTATTAATGTGGTATTCTACATATTATCTTTGTGTGATGTACTTTCGGTATTTTTATGTAATTCTTTTATTACAGTGAAAACGTGTATCATAATCTAAAGGTGTTATACCATGTTTATTAATATTTGTATTGATGATTATGTTATGCATTAAATATGTTATTTAAGAACTAGCTTGTTTGAACTTAATTAACCTTTAACCTATGTGTTTAGCTAAGACCAGAGGTGTATGAGACAAATGAAGGTTTATGGCAATTAATGTGCTGCTGACTTGCAGTGTTCCAGTGACAGCTATCTGTAACACTAAATAATAATATTCCAGTTCTTTTCATCTTCACTGTGATTAAACACACTGATTGATTTAACTGCTTTATATTGATTTTGGTATTTTATTATCTCTCTAACTGCAAATAGTTAGGGAACCAAATGCCTTACAACCAATTCGATAGCATTTTAACCTAACAGTAGTCAACATCTTTTGCATTTCATATCTTAAGATTACACTGAGCTCAATATTTTTTCACACAAGACCATTTTTCAGGGCTTCTCCAGTGGAATTGAACCGGGTGTTGGTTTTGCTGTGGCCTCCCTGAGCAAACAATGCTGCTGTGGTAGACGGACCCCAGACTCTGCTCTGAATGCAGACACGGCCTGTCTATCAAAATGGCCTCAGTCAGCACAAAGCCTGTTGTGTGAAGGAAGAAGACACATCCTCCCTCAGGCTCCCTTTACCTCTCCCATCCCCAGCCGGCCTCTAATAGCACTCCACTTGATGTGTGAAGGGCCAGCTTGCGGAACACCACAACACATTGAATCATTGCTTACTAGAACACTCAACACTGAGAAGGCATAGCAGGGGGTCCATCTCCACGGGGCGAATGCAAAGACTGCAGATGAGATGGAGAGGGAAAGTTAATTCCATTTCATTACAGGCAAGTAGAACAGCAGTGTGTTTACTACCAAGATAATGGGAACTGTATTGGATACGTATTATGAGGTTTAATTCCATATTTAGCAAACTACCAGTCTGCTAAGGTAAGGGTTATTAACAAATAGGATTGGGAGGATTTTGGTTTGTGGCTAAAAGGATAATATAGCATGACTTCTTGAAAACAACTCTGTGAATGGCGCACATAACATAATAATACAGGCTTTCCCCAAATGAGACATTAGTATTAGTTTTGAATGTCTACAGCCAAAGCTTTCTGTGTTTGTATTGATTTTTTAAAGCCTACTTATTCAGCTTTTGTATTTTATCTTTTCTTTTTAAATATTTTTCTTTTACAATGAACAATATATAGTGTAAACCTAATATATAGTACAATGTGACCTCAAATGTTTATCACATCAATAATATACTGTATAAAACCCACACACTGTACTGCTGCCATTGAGGAGACCATATACAGTGAAAGGAAGGTTTCAATTCAACAATTAACAAGCACTGTACACGCAGATAAGAACAGCATGCAGACAATGCATGCACACTTTGTTTTGCTGACTGCACCTAGAGAAAACACACTGAAGTGAAGACTGCAAATTTGTTACCAAAATATGCATTAGCCAGTGAAGAAGTGGCAGATAAGTTTGTGCTACAGAGCAACAACACAAATGATCTGGGTGGAATGTTATAACCCCCTCGCAAGTAAAATCCAGCTGTGTGAAACTAGGCCCAACCAGCCTTAAAATAATAATTATACATAGCACTATATTAGCATATGTAGTCTGAAGGTACTGTTGGGTTTATCAACTTCTGGTAAAATGTATAATTATGCCATTTCATCAAAGAAACACACATTTGAATAGGGGATTTCCATGTAGTGTAACCTGAGTATTATATTTAGCTGCAGTACAGCATAAATAATACCTATTGTATTGCATCCTCAATAAAGAAGTGTGCAAACCAGGAAGACCAGGAAACCTTTAAATCCATACTTGAATGTATGAAACAATGTGGGTTATATTTTAACGTTCACATACAGATTGCAGGTCTTTAATTGGTGAAATCTATTCCACTGATTAGACATAGCTCACATTGGGAACCATTTCTTTCACTTGTAATTAAAGTGACGAGACAGAGTGGTTTAATTCATTTAGGCAAGGCTCCCAATATCTACATACAAATCAATGGCGCTTTTCCTCTTCAGTTATAATTGCATTATTTGACAGAACTGAATTTATGTAGACATGTAAACATGCTAACATTTGTACAGAGGCAAGACAGCAAAGTGGCAACAAAAGAGCCTTGATTTCGACAGTGGACGCTAAGCCGATTGGATTTGTGTCAAACTGAGAGACAGTTTGCACGCACAAGTCAAAAATGTAGATGACGCAGCAGCAAATACATGAATCCCTCTCTCTTTCTATTCTATCGACGGCACCAACACACATGAGGCCACTTTGTCTCCGTAAGTGTCTTACTGTGGATAACACCATCAGTTGGAACAGACTATGTGATGATGAAAGACAGGTGGCTAAAAACACAAGTAGATCTTGTACCTGAATGATCACAGAATCAAACCCGGTTAGCAAAATCCTCACTGATTAGTATTGGTGCGATGTTCAAAAGGATCTGACAGTGCACCGAACACATTAGAAAGTGTTGCATTTTTGATGAGACAATCGGGTCAGGGGAATAGATTTACCATTTTCTTCGACAACCGATTTCTTATAGCTGTAAATAATTAAATGTGAGGTGAGCTTCTGCCTCCTCTTGCCTACAGTCTCCAGAAAGTGCTCTTCTCATTTTGTAGTGGCAACATGCATTGCCTTCCCCACTGACTGACGAACAGTGTAATTTACAGTTAGCAAATTACCAAAAAGGCTTACTCCATCACCAGATTATTAATCACTAACCATTTTCATTGCAGCAAACTGACAAATGTGCGCCTGTTTGCCAAAGTGCATATATAATAAATGAGAAAATCATAACATTTCTGTGATCATTATCCTCATTGTAACTTGAAATGATGGGGGTGCAGGCCAGGGTTCAACAGCCATAGTTTGGCAGATAAAATCCGTATATTGCTGTGAATTGTCTTGATGGCCCATAACTCTTAATGGTGTTTGATAGTCAGATGAATTGACTGTATCTGTGTATGTGTGCTTTAAATTATTATTTAAATCAAGCTTGGTTGACTATTCTTCTGCTTTTGTGCTGTGCTCCATTATATCGGTATGCTCCAGGGACTGTTGTTTATAACCACATGTATAACCAACAGCAACATGTACATTATGTCATGAAAGCTGCAGGGTGCACCACAAGCCCCTTGTTGGGAAACACGCTAACAGCCCTAGCATGCATTAGTATAACTCGCATTTTACAAATATTAGTGTGGCTTTGAATTTTCAGCCTGAATGACTCCATTTATATTAAGAGGTGACAAACAGATGGGTTGCTCAAACCATAAAACCAAAGGAGCCGGGCGCAAAGCTGTCAAATCAATTCTGGGAGAAGTTCTAGCGCTCTCAGCTAAACGATACCTGAATCAAATTGAGACTGATGCAGCGTTATTTTTAGTTTAGAGCAAATATGTGTCATACAGTAGGAGATGGTAGCCTATCTGTTCGTGTATCTATCTGTTTATTTCTTTTTCTCTTTACATTTTATTTGCTTGAAGAAAGAATTCCCATAAAACATATATTTATTTGATGATGCACTAGAAAATAATTACCAATAATATATGTTTAATAATGAACATATTATTATTATTATTATTATTACTTAAAACAAATCAATATATAATTTAAGCTTTTTCAATTAAATGTATTATCATTATTATTATTATTATTATGATGATGATGATGACATTTTGATATATTTTATTTATATTTTCTACGAATATGTCTGTCAGCAGTAACTATTTTCCAAGGTAGAATGCAGTTTTATTTTGCTTTACTTTCATGGAGAGTCTGTTCCTATTTTGGATTTTCTCCTTTTGTCAGGTAATCTGCCACAGTGGAACTACTGAGGAAACGTGGCCTGTGATTTAAGCAGTTTAAGCAGCTGTGCCAGAATCATTTACCATTGGTCACCCAACAGCATTTCATGTTGTTTTCACTTTCTTGATTAACAATTTCTCTGCTAGTTTCAAGATTAAGTGGATTATAAATAACGGGTCACAAAAAAATGCAGCAGAGGCTTCTCAGAATGACGTACATGACGTTTCACTGATGAGGATTTTTACAGGGCACTTTTATAGGGCACAGATTTTTCTGAGAAACCTCCTTCCTCCCATTTAGATAGCTGTGTGATTGATTAAATAACAGAATATCGTTTTCCCCTTGAGAATACATTGATGGCAACTCTTTATAGGCAGTTATGTTTTTGACCCCTTTGCCATTGTGACATGCTTTCAGCTCCAGCCATCCCTCCCTCAGTTTATCATCAATCCCTATGACTGCCCACGTGACAAGCCAGTGGCGGAACGGCCGATCGATATGTACAATCTTGGCAAGAAAACAGCAAATACTTTGCTTCATCAGAGGACATATAGGGTGTCAGTAGGAGTTCAGTAAAGGTTTTTAGGTCCCTGACAGGAGGCGGCGGCCTTCTATTTGTGCACATATCATTCCACAAAGACAGTTCTAGCTCAAATGTTGGTCTAGAAGCAAACCCACCCCCATAGCAGCCTGAAAAAATATCCATTTCCCACAAATAACTCACAGGTATAAGCCTTACTTTCAACGTGATAAACGGCATCACAATGTTATATATTTTTTT
Source organism: Forbesichthys papilliferus (assembly GCA_025399855.1). NCBI lineage: Eukaryota > Metazoa > Chordata > Actinopteri > Percopsiformes > Amblyopsidae > Forbesichthys > Forbesichthys papilliferus. The sequence goes on from JAODOY010083997.1 coordinate 30,225, forward strand.
ACAATGTTACTAACAATTCTACACCTTTATGTAGGTTATAAATCAAATGATGTACAGTAGAGTGTGTGCATTCACACCGGCAGTCTCTGTAGCCAACAAAGCTACATCAGGTCGTTTGTTGTTGTGAGCGGTGGGCAACACATAGAGATGGAGATAATTGAGGAAACTTCACCTTTGCTTTGATTTAAAACAACAGGAAATACTCTGATGTTAAAGGTGTTTTATATGAACTTTAAAACATGAATATATAGCAGCAAACAACTATTTTATATGTAAAGATACAGTGTAATGGAATAGTTGCAACAGGAAATACTCTGATGTTAAATGTGTTTTATATGAACTTTAAAACATTCATATATATAACAGCAAACAACTATTTTATATGTGAAGATGCAGTGTAATGGAATAATTGTGTAATGTGTTGCAATCCAAGCTCCTCTAGTATTAATTGTCATAGACCGACCGGCTGTGTGCGTGCGTGCGTGCGTGCGTGCGTGCGGCTCACGTAGCATCTGTATGAGATGCTGGTACATCTAGCAAGCGTCACGTGGGACACTTTAAGATGGCCCCCGTTCTTTCACACATCATAGACATTGTGTCTTCTCATGCTCTAATGCATTAAAGTTAATAACTGTATATTGACTACATTTAAATATTAGAAAATACGCAGTACCTGCCACCACAAAACAACAACAAAAAAACATATCTTTCTGTAATCTGTCTGATTCTGTTAAAACATATCTTTTATGTAAACACGTGTGAGTCGAATCCGCTGTTGCATGTAGTTCCCCTTGGCAGACAGTTGGATCAGCTCTGTAGCTACTCCACTACAGTCTACAGTGTGAATGCCCCATGAGAGATAATGACCGCGTGGGAATCATCGTACTGTAGTTGCAGTTTAATGGTGGGGAGACTGCAGGTGTTCTGACAGGAAAGTATGTGGCCAGTAGCAGGACAGGAGAGATAAAGGGTGATGGACGCCTCACTGACAATGTCAGTGCTCCAAACTGGACCAAAAATAAGCTGCTTTAGCCAAAGAGAATAGAGCAGAGAAAAGTGCACATGACTACTAGAGAGTTATGGCCATAGTATACTTTTGACATTTGCGGCTGTTTGCAGACTCCGTGTGTCCTCTAAAATCTTCTGGTGTTTGTGGTTACGTGTTGACTGCGCATGTGCGACAGGCTGAAGCCTACGACAGACGGCAATGGATGTACTAAGCTCACAAATGAAAAATACAAAATCTTTCCAGCTTAGTTACACCAATTTTGTTCATGGGAATCCATTAATGCACATTATGTATAAAGATGGCTAATTCTAAAGCAGGTTTTTTCTCTCAACAGAAATAGCTGACATGCCGACAAGGCGCTCAGGTGTGTCCACATGAAATATGCTTTAAACAGCTTGAGTGCTTGTTCATGTTGTGCCGTGCGAGGCAGGCCACACATTTAGTATAGTATACCTGGCAGGGCCTTTAGGCTTTTGGAAGAGGGAGAGGGGCTGGGCCCATAGAATTCAACAGTCCTCCTTTATGCAAACCAGAAAGCTGGGTTCAAAATGTGACACGCTCACTTTAGAGCCTCCCATAGATGAATGACGTTGCTCTATCTTTCTTTGTATTTTTTATATCTTTGGTTTAGCCTTCCCAGTCCATGTTGTAGGGCCGGCCCAAGGTCACAGTATCAAAGTAGACTCCACAAATATTGTTGTGCCCCCAAGGCATCAAACAGCAAGGAAATTAACAGACACTTTGTGTTTGTCAGTCTTCCCCTGTGGGAGACATGGCTGACTGCCACAGTGATTATTTTTTATTTTTTCATCTCCTCGGCTGAGTTGCTGCATTACTCAAAACAATAGTTTACTCTCCATACTGAAGCAAAGTTGCACAATTGAGTGAAATAAGCTATTTCGGTGAGGTAATTACTCAATTAAAACAACATTTCTGAAAGCTTGACTTCTGCGAATGTTGTATTTTAGCACTGCACATAGGGACTTGTGCCTCAGCTGCAGTAGCAGTATAATTAGCATGCTGTCAGATGTCAAGTTGGCCTCCAGATTCATTGCAGTGACCTTTACCACCGTTTGAACTCCCTCGCACTGTTAAATATACATATTCCATATTAACACATGTGCTTCATTTTAAAAAACAAATACATTTGGCTGGCATTTTAGCGTGAATAACTGGGACATGTTTGTGACATTTTTTTTTCTCCCTTTCATTCCGAAAGGCAAGCGAGTCCCTTTTCGGTATTTCTGCAGTCAATTGTTGCAGAGGGAAATGCCAGAAAGGACCAGTGTTCCAAGGGAGCGCTGGCTGATGTCTGTCTAATAATAATGCTGTGCTCTCTGACTAGTACTTTTTCACCCTTTTCCTTTTTATATTTATTCGTTTGGAGGAAGATTCTTTTTGCAAATACTGGTTTCAATCGACATGAGAGTCAGTGTACATTACTGTATGTACGTGCACACTCTTGTACTGTGTACGTGCATGTGAGTGAGCAAACGCCCGTGCAAGGGAAACATGCGCTCTTCTGCGTGCACTGTCTCACCCCACAAGGCGGGAATTGTGTGAGTCAGAGATTCAACAAATGTATTTCTGACCGCTGTTCAGTGTTTGACAGGACGTGTCAAATCACATTTTGGTGACATGACACTGAGAATAGCTTTTCAGACCGCCGGCTCTCCTGGTCCACTCTACGGTGGCCTCATTGTCATTTCCAACCATCTATGTAAAGACAACTGTCTGTCCGAAGGCGATGCTCTGCCAGCCGTGGAAATAACAATGGGTGTGTATGGGGCCATGGGGGCTGCACATGGCCTCCATGGTCATGTGCGAGAACACATAGGCAAGAACAGTTGGGTAAATGCAAGGTTAGCAGTGGTCGCTGCTCAGAGCATGAATAGGTTTAGAAATGCTTGACTAGGCTGTCAAAGTGATGTGATCTGTTTACCATTGGCGATACGTGGACCGGTCACATTTTCTTCGATAAGACCTGTGCTATAGTTGTTCTGCAGCAGTGATGGAAAATATGATCAAAAGATCAAAAGGTGCCGCGTTTGCTGGGAATAATATTTTATTTATATACACTGTACATTGGCCAGATAACGCATTTAATTTTGTAAATGGCATACATTGTGATAAGTCACACTTTATTTCCTGCCAAAGATGGCTTTTCTGATTAGTAGTCGTAGACTGCCTTTTCACAATCCATCCAGGTCCCCCAGCTAATGTTGACATTCATGGCTCATCATGTATCAAACGGTGTTTATGCAAAGCGCACCTTTCTTAAAAATCCTTTGTCAAAATGATTTTCATGCTCAAGGTTGCCAGAATGCTGCACTGACCTCCGTCCGCCTAAAATAAATACTTAAGCAGGAGCAGCCGTTCATCAAACAAACTGAGGACTCCCTCTTTCCTTTTCTGTGCCCAGAATATTAGCAATTATCCTCTCATAAACGCCAGTGGAAGGTTGTATTTCCTTTACTGATTGGAGCAGGACTTTTTTATTTTTTTTACAAACGCATGTTTGATGCTCTTCATACATCAAAGTGAAATATGCACATTTAGTCTTCTCTGACCAGAGTATTTTAAAGCTGCTTATCACTACAGCATCATTATACAATATGAATAGCAGCATGCTATATGTCTGTTTTGTTGTTTTGCAGGATGACCTTTAAGCCGACAGTGCTAGTTTTAGCCTCTGTCGTTCCAGCGCTTGTCCCCTTTGTGTTTGAGGTAACTGGGTGCGCCGGCCTCTGGCCACGCAGCGCATGTTCAGTGAGGCAGACACTTTGTCCGAAGCATGACTTATGTTCTTCTAATCTGCAGCCTCAATGATGACCCAAAGTCCGGGTCATACAGTAGCCGTGTCTCCTCCGCCCTTCCCGTAGAAGCAGCCCAGCCCCCATCCTATTAGATAGCCATTGTACTCTCCATGGAGATGTCACAAAACACCTGCGCACTCAAACTAGCACATTGCTCTCTCCAATACCAAAGCAAGAGGCAAAATACGTGTGTACCTGCAAATAAATAAATACATGTAATCTACTCTACAATCTACCTAGTCTTACGTGTATTTATTTTAAAAATATATATAAAGTAAACCATGGTAAAAACAGAGATGGAATTTTTCATATAAAGGGGGCTTGCATTGGAAAATGCTGTAAGAGCTGCTACACCTGAGAAATATCTACACAATACTGACAGTAGCTCAACAGAAGCAGATACATATAAATGGATTGGAAGTCAACTCCTTGGGAGGCTGCAATGTGCTAGGCTGTTTATAGTCCAGCACAGATGCAAGTTGCCGAGCCAAGAATGTAACTGTCCTTTGAGGGAAACAGCCTCACTGCACACTAAGATGCAATTACTAGAGTGACACACAGTTCAGCGTGGCTTTTGAGTACTTTCACGTAGGGCCTCATGAAAAATATATCAGCAACATGAGAGGAACAAAGGATGTACAGTTGAGCTGCTTCTTTTTCAGGAATGCACTGTAAATGTCATGAATTGTACAACATAAAACGAGATAGTTTTACATTATGTAGTTTGTGTATTTCTACTGTACATAGACATCTTGATGTCTTTAACCATATAATATCTCAATTAACAATTAAAACAAAAGGAAGGCACACACGCAGGAGCTCAGATGCACAAGAATACACACAATGCAACACACATCCTTATGGTCTTATTAAGGAACACAGGCAGGTGCTATTACATGACCAGGGTAATGTTGATTACAGGAAACAACACTGATACATAGAACAAGTATAATAGCCTACAGATAATATTAAATATATTAGGCTCTAAAACAGACAGTGTTACAAAATTAGACACGGTAATACAAGAACGATATAAGTTCATATACATTGACCATGTGGCGCAAGGTTTTTGAGAATATAGATCCAGTCTCTTTTTGTATTAAAACATTTTCTAAGTTAACGCCTCGTATTGGAAGACTGACATGTTCAATACCGATAATGGGGTGAAGAAATTGGACAGTTTATCTCCAGAAAGTGATCTGAAACTGGATAGGTCATACATTTGCACCAAAGCGTACTATGGTGTTCTGATATTCTAATTTTAAGTGCACGCTTAGTTTGGCCCAGGTAATTTATGCTACAAGGACAGGCTTTAAAGTAAATGACAGGAAAGTATTGACAGAACAGGAAAGTATTCCTTTAATGGTAATTTTATTAGGTATTACTTTAATGGTCCTATGTGAAACCACATAAGTTGGGATCCAATGCTATTGGTGCATTACAAGGTGCATTACCACCACCATACTCTAGAATGTAGCTTGGGCTTTTTAAATATGGTCAGTCAGTCAGTCAGTCAGTCAGTCAGTCAGTCAGTTAGTGATATTTGCTCATATTGGATAGACCCGTTACACGTGGTCCGGCAAAAATAAGTCTTCCTCAAGTCATACTCTACACTGGGCATTTTGCAGATTTTGCTGGATGCTTTACCTGTCTGACATTAGTTTGCTTGAGGTCCATATTCACGAGAAGCAACAAAGTTAAACATAATTTTAAGAAATTAAAATATGAATTAGGGAAATAATTGGAAAATATCTGAGGTGTTTCCATCACACTCTTATTTGGCTATAGCCTACATATAATGTCCTCAATATATTATTTGAATAGGCTATATGAAATATGACACCAACCATGATAAGCTAACCAATTAAGATTTTGTCTTTGGGATTCTACATTCAATGTGTTTATTCTCAATGTATTGTTAATGCATTTTTTAGGTATTTTAAGGTATTTTGAGAAACAGTGTTACTCAATTTACTGTAAATATGTCAACACTCTAACGTAGACACGGAATCTGTATGAAAGTCGTTTATTCTTGAGGAAACACACAAAGGATTTTCATCATTCTGAGGTGAAATGTTAGCCATGTGGGCGGTTGCCAATGACTACCATTGATTGGTTTGTATTCCTTTGACACATTCACTGCAACACAAACATAATAGAAATTGTGCTGCTTGTTCACCTATGTAACCTGAAGTGTCCATGAATACAATAGTCATGATCCAAGGGCTGCCAAAAACGGTTCTTAGATTCTCAACACAATTTAACACATTAACGTGCACGCCAGTTTGGACATCTGGTTTTATTTTGGTTCAATGGCAGATAACATTGGATATGTTTAGTTTCTGAATGTGTTGAATAGTTTTGTTATGCTTCTTTGTTTCATATATGGCAATAGTGCATATTGTCCTCCTTTATGCACAATGTAAGTGTTTCCAATTAGACTTCAAATGCCACTGAATGTCATTCTCACTAGGCTTTGTATGTATTGAACTCTCCCAGGGTTCTCAATATTATCTCATTACTGACAAACCTGGTCATCTGTGGGACTCCAATCAGAACAGCTTAGCATTACTTCAGTAAATGGATTCTCTAAAACATCATTTTAAGATAGGGATGATTTTTTTCTCTCCTCAAGCGTGAATGTATTGTTATAATGCCTATTATTGTTAGAACTACTTCAGAAAACACTCACAAATATGAACGTACATTGGGAAATACATGGCATGTTTTAATGAACTAAGTTTTTGTAACATTGTAACTTTGTAACTATATTAAAAAAAAAAGTTATATAAATAATAACTATAACTATAAAAAATAATACTGTAATTATGATACAGTAGCTTTTTACCAACCACAGACAATATTCAAAGGCATTGATGAAATTGTATAACAGACATTAAAGGAGTCTTAAGACAGCCAACCTTCACAGTAGACAAAGCCAAGCTAAGGCACAAGGCATTTCTCCATCCATCCAGCCATCGTCATCCGCTTATCCGGAGTCGGGTCACGTGGGCAGCAGCTTCAGCAGGGGACCCCAAACCTCCCTTTCCCGAGCCACATTGGAAAGCTCTGACTGGGAGATCCCGAGGCGTTCCCAGGCCAGTGTGGATATATAATCTCTCCACCTAGTCCTGGGTCTTCCCCGAGGCCCCCTCCCAGCTGGACGTGCCTGGAACACGTCCCAAGGGAGGCGCCCAGGGGGAATCCTTACCAGATGCCCGTACCACCTCAACTGGCTCCTTTCGACGTGAAGGAGTAGCGGCTCAACTCCGAGTTCCTCACGGATAGCTGAGCTTCTCACCCTATCTCTAAGGGAGAAGCCAGTCACCCTCCTGAGGAATGCAATACCTCTCCCGCTGCTCTGATTCTCAATCTCTCGCTCCATAGTCCCCTCCCCTCACTCGCGAACAAGACCCCAAGAACTCATTCCCCACCTGGAGTAGGCACTTCATCGGTTTCCGGCTGAGAACCATGGCCTCAGATTTAGCGGTGCTAATC
>JAODOY010083998.1:0-14735 GCA_025399855.1 Forbesichthys papilliferus
CCCCCCCCCCCCCCCCACACACACACACACACACACACTTTTGCTAGCTGTTGTTGTTGTCTTGTTAAGGGACATGCCCCGCCCCCAACACCGCCCATGCACTTCCTCCCACGAGGCCCTTTGTTTATGAGTGTGCACACGTGTGTGGATTTGCATGGTGTGTTTGTGTGTGTGTGTGAGCGCGTGCGTGCATGAGTGTTGCCATGCAGGCCATACCTGCAGTGTCCACAATCATTTGCATGCACACGCTGACGTCTCCCGCGTAGAGCGATTACACTGAGCGGTGTTCACTCTCACATGTTCCCCAACAGTTCTTACGCTCGAGAGGCTTCTCAGCCCCGGTGTGAGCCTACGGGAGTCTCATTGTGTCCTGTGGGCTGCCGTACGTGGTTCACGCATGCACCGTCGACGTGACGCAGTCACGTCAAGTGATGAGCCTTTTGCATAACTACTGCTTTTCTTTTCCACGGACGGGCTCTCGCTGGGCGCACGTTCGCCGGACGGCGTGCTCTCTGTGTGTGCGTGTGTGTGTGTGCATGTAGAAGGGTCTTCTGAGGAACTGGGAGTGAGAAAGATAAGGAAAGTATTCTGGATGTGTTTTGAGTGTGTGAAATATGCCGGTTAAAAAAAGTTGCAGCAGAGGGAAACACTGAATCAGCTGAACGGTCGCTGTGAACGCGTGTTGTGGGACGTGTCAATATGTGTGTGTGGGTGTGTGTTTTGTACATGTGGCTTTGATGCGTTGTTGTTCAGTGTTGTGTGTCAGGTATGACACGCAACCTGGTGTGTGTGATAGGTGTTTGTAGGTTTGTGTGTGCGGGGAGGTGTAGGTTTTTTTTTGTGTGTGTGGATGTGTTGACTTCATATACTGTGTATCTCTGTGGTGTGTGTGTGTGTGCGTGCGTGTGTGCTGGACAACAATGTGCATGTCTCATTTGAATATCGGCAGTGTTTTGAAGTCACATTGTCTTATTAAGTGTTATAGCCTACATCTAAATGGTGATATTTTCTGTTGGCCACATCACTTCCTCCCCAGGTCTAATGAATTTATATATCCCAACGAGAGTGGGAAAGCATCGGTGATAGGAATTGGGAATTCCCAGCCAACTGCCATGGTGGAATGCAAGATAAACTGAAGGTGTAACAGATGGTAAGTGGTGGCAGGATAAGGGTTTTAACATGACAGATTTGCAGGATTGTCTCTGTACGGCTAAGATAAATAGCATCATATAATTGTTGTTGTAAATGAAGTGCTGTAAAAAAATTGGTGGAAATATTTACGTTGCGCTGATATCAAATCGCCAAGAAGTTATTCTGCTAGATATATTATTATAATTATTATAATTATGGCATTGGATTTGCAAGTTAATCATTTCAAACAATAGTTTAAGTACATTGCCCATTATGGTGTATTTTGTAAGGGAGTCCTTTATACTTTATCCATTTTTGTTGTATATATAAATAGTATATATACATTATATGAAAGATTTTCATCGCCTATTTAAACCCTGAATACCATTGTGAATGAATTTGTTGCTGCTGTCAAGTAATGAGAAGCATTTTTTCCTAATGGACTGTAAAGTTTCATGCTGGAGCTAACCACGCACACACACACACACACACACACACACACACACATAAATATACACAAACGCACCATCTGCTGTGTCTTTGTGGGTTTGTTTCTCTCTCGACTACAGTCCCACAACTTCTTATCTATCAGTCCTGCTGTGCACCTTCTCGCCTTAGTCCTGCCCCCTGCATGCGCACGCATGCACGCGCACACACACACACACACACTCTCACTCACTCACACACACACATCCCATTCTGCCGATGAACTAAGGTTTGGTCACATTACCCCACTGTTGCACACAGATAACTCCCCTGTATAACCTGTGGTTTTATGTTTATGTGTGTGTGTATGTGTTCTTAAATGTGCTTGGTTGTTAGTATATCACATAACATATTTGTGTGTGTATTATGTATAGAAATATATACAGCATTTCACGTGTACAGAGTCATGTTATGTGTGTCCTCATGTTTTTCTAGATCTTTGCACACCACCTCTCTCTATCTCCGGGGCTCAAATTCTTTTTACAGTCTATTATCTGTTGAAAGATATGTTGTTTGTTATTGTTGTGTTTTGCAAGATAATTAACTCTATCAATAAAGCGTGTTTATACAAAGCTCTTTGTGTTTAGGTTTTTTTTGTGTGGGATAATGATGTTCATAATTGTCCTTAGCTACATTAGCCACACATTATGATTCATAGATGAAATTACTGGTATTTATTTCAGTGCTACTGTATGACTAGAGGTTCAAGTCTCCGATTCATCACGTTTCTGGTCTGCAGTGGTCTTTATTTATTTAGAGTGCGTGGGCATTTATTTTACCATGCCACCGGCCTCAATGGACACACCAAGATAAATACCTCCTAAAAACACACCTCAACATATCCATTTATCTTCTGCTCTTATCTTTAGGGGGACAGGTGTCTCAAAACCTGCTATCTGTATTCATTGATACATGTATGATACATATGTTTGCTTAGAATTGTCTGCCACTGGTAAAGTCAACAAGCCCAACTGACTGACAGCCCACTGTACAATAGTGCGTACGCTTAGATGTTGAAATATGCATTGGATATTTTTCCATATTACTGACAAGATCTTCACGATTGCAAATGTGACATAAAGGTGTAGATATACAGTAGGACCCAATTTCAAATTGCAGGCAACACAGGCATGGTTCTCAGTTTCAAACAAAAAGTGTTGATTGGATCGGATTAAATCACATTGGTTTGTTGATTAATGATGTGGTTTAGGTGTGATATAGTGGTAATCTGTGTGTGTAATGGGTATTCTAGTGGGTGTATTTAGCACACCAAGTTAACACATGTACTGCACTGAACGTGTGCATGTACCTGTGCAAGTCCATAGAGAAAAATACATTTAGATGACCTCCTCTAATTATTTGAATAGGGTCAGAGTTGTTGTTATTGTGTAATAATATAACATATTATAATAATGAATAATAAAACACTATACTTTCATGTTTAAAATTGCCCAGGGTGGAAGTTAAACACTAAATAGTATAAACATTGCACTATTTGGTGTTTAAATCCATACAGAATAGCTGTTATGCCCCAGGGTCTGTCTAAACCTTCGCTAACATGAAAGGTTAAAGGAAAAAGCATTATTAGCATTTAGTGATCATAGAAAATGCACGCACACACACACACACACACACACACACAACCTGAGGTGTAGAGTAGAGCTTGCTTACTTTGTCAGCAATTACGCCATATCTCTTCCTGTTAGCTTCCATATAATAAGTATAATAATGTAAACTGATGAGATCAGCATAACTGTTTACTGTTGGTCCTGTTTGAGGACACACACACACACACACACTCAAACGCGTTATGTTTGCCAAGCTACCAGCTTGTTGTGCATCGCCCGCCAGATGCTGGTCTCACTAATAAGTTGTGTAATTTGTTGACGGTGGTGTTTTTTTTTGTCTATTTGTGTCTTGTAAACGCAATGAATCAATTTATTCTCACGCGTGTCCGCTAATATATTTGTATCACACACGCAGAGGAACTGTGACAGTGAGAAACAGAGGCCAGCACTCTTGATGATGTCTAAAGGGAATATTAATCAGTTCATTGCATAAGAGGTGTCATCATAAACTAAATGAAAGTGTGTGTGCCGACCATCGGCTGCAGTCTACAAAGCAAGCCAGAGGTCCGAGTATTGTTGTCCCATTGGTGCAATTGCCGTACCCGCATAAACACCCCAACTCCCTCACACGCACACATCACTTTCACCTCCTGCCTCCCCAGCCCCCATCCCCAAAATCAGAGAGTTCAAGGGTGTGAGACGCGTGTGTGTGAGATAGAGAAAGATTGTGTGGCGGCAAGTGAGGGGGTTACTGACAGCTTTCCCTAATTGGGGCGTTCAGGGATGGTCGTGCCGAGTGAATCGACATGTCGCCATCGTTTAATCACAACAATGGATGGACACGGAGAGAGAAGAGGCTGTGTCACGGGCCGTGTGTGTGTGTGTGTGTGTGGGGGTGGGGGGGCTATTGGCAATTATTGAGGGGAGGATGATAGTCCAAGTGTGTGTGTGTGTGCGCGCGCGATGGGCTCTGCTGAAAGGACCCCTTTTTCTGCTCTAGTTACTCAGGTGAATAGAGAGGCTGGACTAAAGCTGGGCGGGAAATGATGTAAGTGTGCTGAATGTGCGTTTGTTCCTCTCACACAAACACACATACACACAACACAGTAGGCTAGGCATGCAACGCGTATATCAGGAATAAATCAATATTTTACACTTTTACAATTGTGTTGCTATCTTTACAATTACCTGCATATTACCTGCACACATCTGTGTGTGTGCGTGCGCGTGCGTGTGCACGCTTGGGTGACATGCCAGAGTGAAAGTAGACAGGTCTGTGGTGTGAGGGTTTGTTCCTCAAGGACACAGGATGTGGCAGAGGTGAGTGATGCTTGCTGGGAAAATAGATCTTGGCCTCTCTCAGCCAGGAAATTGAGTGACAAACCTGACCACACACTCAAACCCAGAACGTTCTTTGTTTCTTGTATATTTATATGTGGTCTGCGTGATCGGCGTTCAAAAGGATTACAAGGGGCTTTTTCGTATAGAACCTGCTAAAAACAACACTCGAACGTGTTGTTTTTTAAGTCGTGTGAATTATGAGATTAATGATACTATGAAAACAATGTCACTATTAAAAACATGGCAAGTCAAAGCATAGAGACAGCTTCTTTGGCACCACTGGGCTTTATTCAAATAATCACTTATATTATAATCTGGCTTGATATTGGATGATAGCTTCTCTCAAAAATGAAAGAATTCTGTGACAACATGCTCACAACAAGCGGTTTGATTGTTAAGCAATTATTTGATCATTTTCATAATTTTTTGTTAAAAAATATGTTCCATTATTATAGTTGTATGTACTTTTATTATGATAAAGAGTGCATTAACGATATAACATGTTTCTAGGATTACATACATGTATACATATTGTAAATTGTTTTTGTCATCCTCAAATGCAAGAGATTCTCTGCTTTGTTGTCTCAGAGCTTTGCCCCAATTGACTGATTTTGTCCTTTGACACTATTGAGACAATGTTGCAGGCCCTGACCCTCTTTCGGAAATATTTACAGTTATTTTGTTTTGCCCGCTACAGTATCTGCTGCGGGCACGTTGCTCTATACATCGCTTGGTCCTGAACAGGACAACAAACAAACGGCCCGAAGAGCGAAGGCCAAATCAGTGAAAACACTGACTGTTAGAGACGGGCCTAATCACCTCAGCAGCAGATTCAACAGCTTCTCTCTCTCTCCCTGGATCTCTTCACCTCTCTCGCCTTCCTATCTCTTAGCCCTCTGGCTCTCTTTGTGGTTGTATTTGTGTTCAGTGGTGCTATATCGTCTGAATCTGTGTGTTCTCTGTGTTGTGTGCTGTGTTCCCTGCTTGTGACACATGGGTACAGTCTGTCCCTGCATGTGTAGTAGGCCTCACGCACAGCAAGACCAGCAAGACTTACTGTAGCGCAGAGGTTCCTATAACGCACTGTACTTACATACATCTGCCAACAGACAACTGAAACTCTGGTTGATACAAAAGGAACCCACACACACACACACACACATATTCATGTGAGTAGGTAAATAAAAGGGTCTCAATAAAGGTCATAAAAAGTAAATAAATCATTACATTAAAAATGCATTCTTCATTCGTACAAATGTTTTCTTTTACTTTTCCCATTTTCTCACATGTGCATTCTATTGTACCTATAACAGGGGTAACCTGTTCATCAATCTCCCACATGCATTTATTACATGTTACATTATTGAAACAATTGTTTTCTTTTTATTTTCTAAAGAAAAATAAAATATCCTTTATAAAAAATTGTCCAGTGTCCATACTATGTTCGACAGGTCGACAGAGAAAATGGCTAAAAAGGCTGTGACCTTGGTCATTGCACATGTACAGTAAATGCCTGCCAAGATCCCTTCATTTACAATAAATCCTGGCTCAATACATACAGCAAACTCCTAATGTATTGTGTAATACATATTATTTCTTTTTACCAACCCCCTCTTCCCCTACTCTGATAAGGTGGCATGGCGTGATAATGTGATGGCAAGGAGTCAAGATGGCTACGTGGAGGAGTCTCCCTAACCCCCCCATCCGCCTCTATTGCATGGACGTCTTCTGTCTTCCTTCACCCACCCTTCTTGGTCTCTTGTCTCTGCATGTGACCCTGTTGGCCTTCTCCTCTCCTCTCCTCTCCTCCTCCACAACATGGATGGCTAGGGTGGGTTATCAGGCCCGGCCAGCCGAGCCAAGCCCTTTTACCTGACCACTGCCAGCAGGGAGGGCGGCTCGTGCCTGAGTATCTCCGACCACAAGAGCAGCCAGGGAATGAGGAAATCAGGCTAGAGTAATCTACCCAGGCCCAGAGCCGCGAGCAAGGCAGAATATGAGTGAGGAGTGTGTATGTGTGTGTGTGTGTGTGTGTGAATGTGTGTGCATGTGTGTGCGTGGAGTGTGTGTGTATGTATATAAATGCGTACACACACGTGTGCAAGAGCCCGCCATTTCTGCAACATCCGGCTATAAATCTATTGTGACATGTCAAACTGAATTTGTGAGCCAATCCAATTGCAACAGATGTTTTAATTTATAGTAAGAGAATAAGGGCGATAAACAAGATATTACTTTTGCTATTTGGAGTGTGGAATGATCCCTTTTCACATTAAAGAGTAAAAAGGCACAGAAAATACATTGGCTGTTCTATTTGTTTGTCATGCAAATACATAAATGTCATGGAAACTGATAAAAAAAGCATTACATGTGATATTTACAAATTACAAAGTTAAAAACCATCGATTGTGATTAAGCTTTCCTACTGTTACTGTACAGCAACGTACCTCTGTTGGTGCAATAACCTCACCACGGGGTCACACAGCCATGGTGCTGGTTCACCCAAAAGCCCAGGAGACCATCATGCCCAGAGTCCCAGGGGAGTTTAAATGTGAGCTGGAGGAGTCACTGATATTCTGGGGCAACCACACTGAGTGAGGCCTCTGCTCAGGAAGTTTACTGACTGCCTAAAATAACTATTTTAGACAGTCAGTAAACTTCCTGATATGTTGAGAAAGCTGAAAATTAATTTTTGTATTAACATGAGGCAAGGATGATCATTAAAACCAATGAACGAGTGTACCAAGACAGGTTTTATGAATGCTGACTGAACTGTAACTGAAATAGTGTCACTGCCCGGGATTGTACTGTATCTCTCTTTTAAAGACTGCATTGTTATTTGCGAGTTGATTCCCTTAAATTAATTAAGGCATTATGCTATCTGCACCTGGGGTGCGTTGTTTTCAACTAAACCCATTTTTATATTCTCAGATACAAACACCAAACACTCACACGCGCGCACGCACGCACGCACACACACACACACATGCCAGCACACGCACAGACACACAAAGGCTACATGAACACACAGACACACAAGCACACCCCCCCACATGCACACACACACACACACACACACACACACACACACACACACACACACACACACGCACACACACACACAAAGGCAGCTGGCTTGTCTGTCAGTGAAAACAGGTGTCTGTGTATCTCATGGGGTTTGGGGGCTTTGGGGTTTTTGGGTTCAGTAGATGGAGACATTCCCAATCTGAAAGTCTGCTTCTGGCTCTGGCCTCCTTCCACAGTGCACACACATACAAATACACATGCACACACACACACACACACACACACACACACACATATACACACACACACACACACACACACAGCAGCAGCAAAGAACTGCTGAGACACAATGTTAGAAACTGAATTTTATTTTAAACTGAAACCCCCAGGTTTCACAAGCAATTCACTACATTCATCTAGTCTGTTCTCACTCTATTGTCCAGAGCTTAGTGGAGCAAAAATACTTTTGAAACTGCTGAAAAACTCTAGTTTTTGCTTTGTCATGTACTGTATGTTGTACAATTAAACAGAATCATATATGTCGAGCCATCATCACTGTATGTGTGCACACCTCTGCTATTTTTCACTCAAAATTACAGTTTGTGTTTCCTGTATCCATCCATATGAATCCCTGTGAGACTTCCACATTAGATGCAAATCTATATTTGAGACCACTGTGGCAGCCTGGCTGTGGAATGGAAGGGTGCAGATGGCTGGAGATGGGAAGGGGGAGGGAGGGACATGGGGGGGAGGTGTAAATATAGCTCCTAGCTTGAGTTTGGGCCCCCTAGCCTACAGGGCTTCACAGGAAAAGCAGCCCTTCCCGAGAGACTTAATATTAGGCTCATACAGTTTGCTTGTATTGTGTGTGCCTGTGAACATAACCACACGTAAACGTGATGATAGCTATGATAGTGAATTTAATATTTAAAAAGTGTGGTTCCATAGTTCAAGAGAAAAGAAGAGGAACAGTTGAAATATTTGAATATTAGCTTTTTATCAAAGTTACTGTAGCTGATAAAACCTCAGGTATCGCTTTCGTTTGACCTATTATGGAAAAAGGGAGTGAATCGATTTATAACTTTATGATACACAGTGTACAAGGACCCATTGTCTGCAGTGAAATGTATGTGATATTGTATGTGTGTGTGTGTTTGTGTGTGTGCGCGCGTGCATCTGTGTGTGTGTGTTATGGTGATATCTTTTTTGAATACTAAAAACATTTAAATAAAAAGATACATATATGTTGTAGGGGCTTGCAAATTCCAGAGCAAGTAGAGAATCCAGAATACAATACAAAATACTTTTAGACAATGATGTGCTATATTGACATAACATTCTCATGTCACTGCAGGCTATTTGTGCTATAGATTATGATGAATACGATGTTTACTCAAAAATAATATGGTAAATATTTTGTGAAATTCTCATTAGGCATTAGACAAGTTCCAAAGCTCTCTTGGGCAAATTATTCTAGGCTTAAAAATCAACTGTATTAATATGTGTTTTGTAGCCTATAAAAATGCTTGTAGGGCACAAATACTGAAGTAAAACACTGGTCAATTGTCAATTCTTGAAAGAAATTAAAACAACAAAAATAAATGAATCAGCTTGTTCTTTATATGAATATCACCAAACTGACAGACAAGCCAAACTAATAAAATTATTATTATTATGAATAGAGCCCACTGCAAGTTATAAAGCCACCCTTTTCCCTTTATAATACAACATTGTCAATAATACAATTATGAAAATGTCTGTCCTGAAAAAAAACTAAAAAAACAAAGTGTATATATTCATACTGTATTTCTTTTCTTTGATTATTTTACAGTTCAGTTTCTTTTAAATCATTTTGGTTATTTAAAGTGGTTGTTTTGACT
Source organism: Forbesichthys papilliferus (assembly GCA_025399855.1). Lineage (NCBI taxonomy): Eukaryota > Metazoa > Chordata > Actinopteri > Percopsiformes > Amblyopsidae > Forbesichthys > Forbesichthys papilliferus. The sequence goes on from JAODOY010083998.1 coordinate 9,434, forward strand.
ACTAAGATCACATGATTAAATGTGAGTGAATAATTTTTCAGTGGATTTCCTTGATGTCCTATGCACAGTACCACTCATACCATTTGTGTTTAACCTTTGTACCAAGGTTATATAATTTTATCTTTAGGTTTCAGATACATTTTAGATTACATTTCACTGACTAATTCAGTCTAACTTTTAAAGTAGAATTTTTGAAATGTATATTTATTTTGGAAAATATGATTGTGTAGGTGAAACAAGACAACTCCTGTATTGGACACATCTTATGGCAACTGACAGAAACTTTGAAAATTTGGATTCTCTCCACTTGAGCCAAAAGCTAAAAATCTATTGTCCTATAAAATGATTATTATTAATTATTATTAATAACCTTGTTTTGTGAACACAGAACTACTGACCAAATGAGTAGAATACAAAAGTCACACTTTATTTCAGGCAGTTAGAAAAGTATAAAAAAAACTTGAAAAGAAAACTTGGAATATATAAAAGCATTTATAAAATGTTTTATGCTTGAAAGCTAGTAACAAACAAAGCTTCAAATATTTAAAAAATGATTGTCTACTAAGTGTTAGAGACCAGCTACTGTAGTTTCAGTAAAAACAATTTTTAAAATAAAGGTTGACTGAATATAAAACACTTAAACACTATAAACAGAAACTTAAAAAAAAAACACAACTTTAGATACCATGGGCTTTTGTTTGAAGCATTGTATGAGTGTTAAGTACTCAAGTCTTTTAGAACTTAAACATTCAAGTGCAGCTTAAGCTTACTGGGTTAAGCTCTCAGTTACAGGAAGACAATAGGCTTTTAAAAGCCATCTCTTTGGAAAATGTTCATATACTCTCTAGTGAATGCTTTGTTCCATGGAAATGTGAGCATATAACAAACTAAAACTTGAAATGAAAACACAATTACAAAATACGTAAATGTTCAGTTAATACTAAACAGGGCTGCCACTGTTTTCATGCACTGTGAGTATGACATGGTTCATGAACTGTATTGTAAACATTTGAGAACAGATATAGCACTTAGGCATAAAACATATGGGAGAAGTCATTTGAAATTCTCGTTAGGCATTAGACAAGTTCCAAAGCTTTCTTGGGCAAATTATTCTAGGCTTAAAAATCAACTGTATTAATATGTGTTTTGTAGCCTATGATAATGCTTGTAGGGCATAAATACTGAAGTAAAACACTGGTCAATTGCCAATTCTTGAAAGAAATAAAAAAAGAAAGTATCAGTCTTTAAAACAACAGAAATAAATTAATCAGCTTGTTCTTTATATTAATATCACAAAACTCAGAATTATTATTATGAATAGAGCCCACTGCAAGTTATAAAGCCACCCCTTCCCCTTTATAATACAACATTGTCAATAATACAATTATGAAAAATAATTGACAGCAGTGACATTACAAAAAAACAAAAACAAAATCAATACAAAATCTGTAAAAATGTATAATTAAAAAAAGGTCATAGTCTTTGGTTGGTTGAAATCCAACAAGTGTGTGTGTGTGGCATGCGCCTCTCCCAACTGTTGTACCACAACAAATAAGAAACCCAGTGCATTGCATCCGGCATAGGGAATGTTGACGTTCTCAGACCAACACATCTGGTCTCTGTCTTGCGTGAGCGTGTGTGTGTGTGTGTGTGTGTGTTTACATGACCAGGGTCCTAGTGGGGTAAGTGTTGATGTGTTTGTGGCTGTGCTCTGAGGTCAAAACATGCTCCTCTGTTTTCCCACAGGACACCTGCTCCCATGAGTTGAGCTGATGATGGAGGACGAGAGAAAGCAGGAGAGAAAAGAAGAGGAGAAAAAGAAAAACAGAAAGGGAGAAAGTGAGAAAGACAGAAAAAGAGTTAATCTACAAATAAATATGTTTATGTTTACAGTCGAAACCTTCCTTACCCCCCCCCCACACACACACACACACACACACACACACCTGCAGTGGACTGCCCAAAGGCCGGCGGGGCAGGTGGTATATTTTGTGTCCGTCCTCACTCAGGACAGAGCAGGTCAGAAGGTCCTGCGTGAGATAAACAAAAAAACTGTTACAAACTAAGCGCCACATACACAAAGGTGGAGTAAACACAGAACGTGTTTCGCCGGGTGAAAAGGTAAAAAGGTCAGCTTACAGGTACTTCCTGGGCAGGGCCAGTTAGAGAGAAGAGCTGCGTGTGCAGTTCCTGCCCCTCCCACTGCATGCAGGGGCTCCTCTCACAGGGTGACTCCACCTGCACACACACACACACACACACACACAATTATAGTCAAACACAGCTACAGCAGTGGTTGTCAACATATCCATAGATGTCTAATGCTACAATACAAGTTTCCTTTAAGAAATAAGTCGGTTAAGGATGTAAAGAAAAAATTATTTTCACTTTTACTTTCAGTAAGGCTTTGTATAGACATTAATTACAATCTATTCTAATTTAATGTAGCTATACACAGTGCTAAAAATAATCAACACCACGCGAAACATTAATGCTTATTTCCTGAATCATAGAAATACAGAGCAGAAGACAAAATCGATACACTAGGTATCATATTTTTGATGTAATACTTTTTTATAATAGAACGTTTTAAAAAAAAAATGATATTTTTATGTACACTTTTTACTGGCGGAGAAGCAGTAAACCTAATTTGCTGTAGAAAGGTACAAACACCTGTTCAGATAGACCCTGCAGATTCATCTAGCTTTCCCTTTCTCTTCTGCCTCCTTAATGTACTGTATGCGTTGTTCTCAGAATGTGTGAGAATGGAGTGTGAGAACGGAAATCACCTCTTGTTTGATTTTCTTCAGCGGGGGCTGCTCATCTGGTGACACGCCTTCTGAGATGGTACATTCCATGGGCTCCTGCTTGATGGACTCTACCATCTCCTGGTCCAAATGGGAGTTCTATAAAAAAGACCCAAACTCCCCAGTGAGTCAAAATAGGCATACTACTATACACTGTAGGGCAGCAGAGCGATGACACATGAGCATTCACGTGGTAATACCTAAAACTTTACACCCACCGCAAAAAACATACGGGAAATCTTTCTTTCCTGTGCAGCACTATCATCATTCAGTGTGTGTGTGTGTGTGTGTGTGTGTGCGATTACGCTGCCTGTGAATGTCCCTGCATTTGAACAACCGTGTGTGCGATGTGTGAAGTGTGTTTGTATGTCACCTGAAAAAGTCCCTGCCTTTCAAATGTGCGTGTGTGCACGCGTGTGTGCCCGCGTCTTACTCACCAGCATCTTCAGTGGCCCATATTTGGCCTCTTGCAGGGCCAAGGCCGACCGGAAAGGCGTGGGTGTACGCGGGGAAGACTCAAGGATGGAACGTCGGATGTTTGGAGTCCTGAACCTGTGCGGAAGATGGACGGGTTGCCAAGAACATTCGTGAGTGTGCTGAACACTGCAGGTGACCACTGTGGAATTATCATGAAGACCAATAACATCGTAGTTACATGTCATTTTCTTTCTGGGGCCTGAGAACGTGTTCACGGTGCAACGTGCTTAGGAGGGGCTTGGAGTCCACAGGCGAGCCCAGTGGTAGACTGTCGCTGTCTGAGTGTTCCGAGCTCATTGATTGGGTGAGAAACTGCGGGTGAAAGAAGCGACAACCGTTCAGTGAAAGTGGATTAAGATCAGAGATGGAGAAAAACATCTATGGGTGGAAGGGGAAGCATAGGCTAACTGATGATTGAGTTGATGATGTCATCATATGGGAGGCTGGTGATTGGATAGTTACTGAATATACTCTAGCTATGTCTTAGCTACCTGCGAGGGTGAAAAGGGCGGGTTTCTGACTGGTGAAGGCTTTGGAGTGGAGCAGATGAAACCAGCCAATGACACTGCACCGTGTGCAGTTCCTGAGCCCTGATTGGGCGAGACCCTGTCTGTTCTGGGAATGCTCCTATCCGAGAACCGACTGGTTGTGGCCTCACCCAATGAGGAGAGGCTCTAGGAAAAAGGGCGGGAGCAAAATAAGGGTCAAGGCCCACTAATGGATTATTCCCTGTTACTGCTATGGCTTGGGAACAGCTGCTACTAGCGAGGCTTGAAAACTAAATCGAAGGTAATCTAACTCACCGAGTCAATGACAGATTCCATGAAGCCTGGTGGACCATGGGAAAACGAGGAGTTGCCGTGGTGACCGTTGCTGCTATTGTTGCTGTTGTTGTTGTTGTTGTTGTTGTTGTTGTTGCTGTTGTTGCTGCTTCTGCTGCTGCTGTTGCCTGGGCAACGCGTGGACGAGGCGCTCTCCTCCGGTAGGCAGCCCTGGTCGAGGGGCAGTGCGGGGGCCGCCACCTGGTGGTGATGTAGCGACATGGCCACGCCCTCCGCGCTGTCCGTCACAGAGCTCTGACTGGCCCAGCTTGGATAGGGCAGGTTGATCTGAATAAGAGTGGAAGGGAGAAAGTGGCTGTTAAAGGGGAACAAAATTATCCGGTATTGACCGGTCCCAAGCCCCACCCCTTTCCTCATGCAATAACAGTTGAGCAGTTTGTGAATCCAACAGAAACTCCTTCAACTGTCTGTATGTGTTCGAAATATACACTCGTTCACTATTTAGTGAATCGGCCATTTTGTAGTGTTGTTCGAAATCCCAACAGAATTTTTCGTTCACTAAATAGTGCACTAGAAAAGCTTCGGGAGGCACTCCAAAAGTTGTGTGCAAAGGATGTACACCACATCGATGAATCGATAATGCATTGCGGTGTGCTGTAAAAGTGATTATATTACTACTATAGATAAATGCTGTATACAACTAAAAAGGGGCACATTCTCATTGATTAAAGTGTCACTAATAAAGTAGTAAACTCACCAATGGGTGATTTATATCTTGCTTTTTTTACTGAACTCGTTATGTTACTGTAGGGGTGTACATAGACATTTCAGTGTATTCAGACTACCATACTTATAAGGCATATCGCTACTACTATTGAATGAAGTCCCGCAAAGGCACAATTCTGATCTGCTAGGGTACTCTAGGTTATGGAATTTCTTTGAGGTAGCCTGCTGTCTCAGGCAGTGGCTTCTTCTCTATGATAAACATTTTAGCTGTGTAAACGAAAAGGCTAGGCTATCGTGTATTTAGGGAGTTTAATAGCTACAACAATGAAAAATGTTAAAAACAAACGGTTATTTTAATGTGCGCCCTACTATTTAATGACTGCTTTGCATGGATACATTTGCATTACCCATTTACTTATTATATTGAATATAGTATCCAACTGACATATTCTCTTGTTTGTTTATGCGCCTATAAAGATTATTATCTCGTGGTGTCGTCTCCGGGGTTCC
>JAODOY010084000.1:0-14730 GCA_025399855.1 Forbesichthys papilliferus
ATGTACCCTCTTCCCATATTCCTCTTCATCCATGTTCTTGATTTTGGAAATAGCTTTGTCCATCATGTTTTTACGAAACACGTTGACACTTTCCCGTTCAGCCACGCCAGACCCTGCCACTTCAACCACAATATAACTGCTGTCCTCGGCTCTGCCTCTACCTTGAGCCTGCAAAGTAAGTGCGAACACCAGTTGGTTTTACTCTTGTACATTGCATTGCATTGGTTATAATCTGACAGACCTCAGGCATCCCTGACCTGAATCATGGCGATTTCATTTGTCACAAGGCCGTATCGGATAACAAAGTTGCACTGGGGTATGTCCAAACCTTCCTCTGCCACCGTAGTAGCAATGAGCAAGTTGACTTTCCCAGATCGAAATTTCTTCAAAACATCATTTTGCTCTGCCTAAAAAACAGTGGGGAAAAATGCTGTGTAAACAAATGTATTGCATGGTACAAAAATATGTATTTATCTGCCACTAGATGTCAAACACTAGCATCCTTAAACACACACATACACTGATTGGTACTCCACTCTATACTGTACATATAAAGTAGATGATTGCTCTTAATGTTTACAATATCACATAGCACCTTTAATGCCAACGCTCAATAAGATCCCACTCACAGCGGTCATGGGTTTGACTGAACTCTGGTCTCCCCCTCCAATGACATAAGCAGATTTGACCTCGACCTGGTCAAACTTTGGGTTTTGTTGAACCCACTGATTCAGAGCGATGGCACTGCGACGTGTCTTAGTGAAAATGATCCCTCTGGCGTGTTGTCTACTGGTAAACTCCTGCAGAATTTTCATTCTTAGTTCCGATAGGCTGTTATTCTCATTTGTTGGGATAGATGCAATTTTCTGGAGCTCCACTTTCTTGTCTGGAAAATATTTCAGCGAAATAAGAACTGGGAGTCATTGTGATCAGTTTATGCCTTATGTATGGAAGGTCTAAAAGTCTGTCCATTAGCAGGTTTTGTTGGTTTTCTTTCACCGGAAATGAATTAAATACACATCTAAAAATCAAATAATTTATATTTAGATCATTTGTTGTGTGGGTGCTGTTACTGCAAGTATTAAGGAGCAGGACATCTGCGTATGTTGGGGATTGAGCCAAACAAATAATTATTGGCAACGAACTGTATAATATATACACTCTAATACACTCCGAATCTCTGTACCATTAAATAGTCGGTACTATATACATTACACCGTACTGAGACCCAATACATTTTATCTATGAAATGTGTATGATTCCCTCATTGGTAGTAAATGTATTGTATGAGTGTGCTGAGTGGCTCTGAAAACCACAAGGAAATTGCTTATAAAAGCTATTGTTATGTGAATATACCTCTTTCTGCATATATTCAACTTTACATTTAAAACTGAGAAATAGCCTTGGATTTATGACTAGGCAGTTATGTTTACATCAATACCTAAACACCAGAAAGCTAGTGTTAACAGTACAACCAATGTTACAGCACCTCTGAATAATTTGAACAGGAATTTCTCAGTGTCTGTGATTTGGATGGGCTGTTCTTCCTCTGGGGCCACTTTTCGCTTCATTTCCTCATCTTGGTATTGGGTCAGGAAACTGAGAGCGTCACTCATGCGTATGGTATTACTCAGCTGCAGTGCTTCGTTGTACTGACGAAGGTGATCGGCTGAGACACGCACCTTCTGATCTTCCTCTTTTGCGGCTGGCAAGAGGAGTAAAAAAAAAAATCGAAACGTTTCAAAACTGACAATGACAAATATTTGAGAACAAGGAATCATATGGCAGTATGCTCACCTTGGCGCTCCATATTGACCACCCACTGCTCATAGTTCTGAGAACCAAGGTCGCAGGTGGGGCTCAGATTGGCATGCACATGAATGGCATTCATGATTGTTTTTATTACATCTCCAAAGGGATCCTGGAGAACAAAGTTGGGAAAGTTATGTTTGGAATTTGGAAAATTGAATTCATTTAAAAGATAGTTAAACCAGTGTACTTGTTTTCGCTCATCAACAGTTGCTATATTTTTGCGTGGCTCTTTCTTAATACTGCTGATATCCGTGGTCATGATTTTGTAGGCATCCAAGTTTGCACAAATCTAGAGACACAACACAGACAAGACAGCGAGGGCATTTAGTTCCTCACAGTAAAGATGTGAATACAGCTGATTAAAACAGCTGAGGAGGGAAAGGAAGAATAACTGGCATATTTACCCGTAAAATGTGCTCCTCGGCTTTCTTCATTTTGGTGGCTCCATCCACACCGGGCGAGGCCGTCAGGCCCAGTATCTGGGGAATGGGCACCACCTCCTTCTGCTCCTTCTTCCGCCTTAGGTTCCTGTGCTTCTCCTTCAAGTAACGCATCATTATGTGGTTGTACACGCCTCCCTTCTGAGTGTGGTGGCACTCATCAATTACAATCAGCGTCAGATCTGCAGAACAGTTGCAGTAAGATGGATTCATCTACATGCATACTACAATGTGCTCATCTAAAGTGACTTACTGTGAGCACAATAAATATCAAGGAGCAGGTAGGTTTGGTTTCTTTCCCCCACAGCGTTTCTGCTAAACATATGTGGCTCATTTTGACATGAACATTACTACATTTCCAGGATTTTCAGCAATCCAGTTATTTTCTAGGAACCTACTTGGCAGTGCAGATTTAACCACAAAAACAGTTGGAGCTGCTCCCTAAAATAAAATAATAAAAAAAAAACGAATCTTTAAATATCCATGGGTACTTGTGGGAATCAAATAAAACAGCGAGATCACTGAAATGACTCATTGAAATGAACCAAACATTTCCTAGAGACGTAGAGTGCGTGGATACAATCAGTTTGATGGTGTGATGTGGTCTCTTGGGTGAATTTGGTGAGCCACATGTTGATCCAGTACCTTGAACAGAAACTAGGAGCCAAAAGAAAACAAGAAAAACAACCACCCTCAGGTGTTCCAACAAACAGCATATGTTCCACTGAGAAGGCTATTCCACCTTGGACTAGTGAGTGCCAACAAGAGCCGAAAGACTTTGACAAGGACTTGTCAGCCGTATTATCAGGGGAGAGCAACTGTGTACTCCTGTTAGTTCCAAATGTACTTTTTGATCATATTCATTTGACGTTACTCAAGCGAGTAAAGAGTGTGTGTTAGATTCTGATGAACAATGCAGTGAGAAAGAAATGCATATATGATTAGACTTAAGTAGGGCTCAATAATGGCTATTAGGAGAGATAGACAGGTTAAGGGAGTACAGAATAGTACAGTAGTACAATAGTACAGAATGTAAAGGAGGAAAAATATGGAAAGAGTAGCAGACTTTCAGACACCACTGTGTATTTTGTGTATATATATATATATATATATATATATATATATATGTGTGTGTTAGTGTGGTGAATCACACAATGAATATGATATTCTGTCACTTTAACCCATTAATGACTCAATTTGCTGAAATATGTAAAAAAAAAAAGACTACAAGAAAGATTCAAGAACGAGATTCATACCACTTAACAGAACGCCTTCATCGTCTCCACCATTGGATCTCTCCAAGTAGTTTTCAAGAATCTGGGCTGTGCATATGATGACATCATTGTTCTTCACAATCTCTGTGAAGGAGATCTTCAGCTGGCTATCTCCACTAACCCTCTCAATTTTGTAATGATGTTTCAGGAAAAGCCCAAACTCAGTGGTATAATGCTGGTCAACCAGGGGAATCTGTAGAATGTCAAAACCGTTAGCATTTGTAGATGTAGCCTTAGATGTAGCTGTTTAGGAAAATTGCGACGTTGGTAATGTGTACACTAGATGCACATGCAGTTTTGGAGATCTTTGTTTACTTTGGTAGTTCTACGCTTATGAGCCTATATACTGACAACAAATGTTAAGAATACATGCAGTACATTGTGACACAGATGTGTATCCTAAATGATTGTGTCACGTGGATGAGAATAAGATAAGCATTAGAAAGAGTTTGTTCATTCAATAGTATACAGGGAAGGCCTATAGAAAACATTAAGAGGCCAAAGCAAACACTGTCATAAGTAAGTCATGTATTTCCGATACTGAAACACAAGCTATGCAACGGGTTTCAGTCTTGCTTTCCACACACCAGAGTTATATGTGGAAAGTATTTCATCTAGGGAAAGCAATGACTACTTTTTCCATGTGTAGAATGGTTCAAATCAATGCCAAATGGGGCAACAAACTGGTGGGGAATGTAAACCCCAAGGAATTAGTCCACAATATAAATCAAATAAACTAAAAAAGGGGGAAGAGGCCAGCAGAGCAGCATATCTATCTACAGGTCATGTGTTCAAGCTGGTCTGCAGTACCTTATTCACCAGAACCACCACTTTCGCTGGTTTGCCTGCTCTCTTCCTGGAGTCCAGATGTTCTTTGGTAATATAGACTGCAACCCTGGTTTTACCACTTCCCGTAGGGAGGCATATGATTATATTTTTCCCTTCTAAGGCAGGGCCAGCAACATCCATTTGATAATCTCGAAGAACAATACAAGTATTTTCTCGACCTTCAGGGGCTGTTGTGGCTTCAGCTCCATCTGTAAAACAAAGAGTTTCAGATAAAACGTCAGCAAACCTGCTATTATATGCAGTGGTTTCCCTATTTCCAGCAGAGAGAGGCTAGTCTTGTCATTGTTTAAGGTTTTGGTTAACGAGCAAAATGTCTCCACCTTCCTGCTGTTAAAATAGCATGGCATAAACATATCACAATGAATATGGGGTGGGTTTGTTTGGTACTAAAAATGCTACCACTAAGCTATTTTTGCCTAGTTTAAGTTAAGAAGTAACTAAATAAAGTAGAAATGTACAAAAAGCTAAAAATATGACTGAATACTTTTTAACTTTTTAAACACATTGAAATGCAATTTCGTGCTTAAGCTGTAATGGTACATTGGATATGTGCAGGAAAGCTATAACACCGAATGTCTATATGTCATTATTATATACATTAGATCATTATTACTGGTTTAAACAGTAACAGTCACTATCGACAAGGTAAGATACTCATAACACAGGATTGCCGTTACATAAGGTATGGAAACAAGTGAAGCAACTTCACAGTAGCTCAAATGCATGGAAGGCGTCTTGACAGGTTCTCACTTCTGTCTTCCCACTAAAAACTCAAATCGAACACAGGATATTTTGCTACCATGCAATACATTGCCTGCTAACTATGGTGTTCAGTGTCTTTTAGTTATCTTTAAACATTGTGAGCCAGATTTCTTTGTTTAAAACAATGGTTTGAGCTTTGTAGGGTACAAAGTTTATCAGCTAGTTTTCGATGTCAAAGTTAAAATGATGTCATAAAGGTTATAAGGCAAGCAAATTGGAAGCTGTGGCTCATTTTATGGCACTAATTTAGAGACAGAACATGGCTAATCCACCTTCTTTCAGGTATGTTCACATCCTAAAATTATGTTTTTGTGGGTACAGTATACTGTAGGTTTGCTGTGCAGACTTTGTATGACAAAGGTTATAGTGCTCTCTCAGGGAACAAGTATTTAAAGACAGACAGATATTGTTCTTTGAGACAGTGTCTTATATGGTCCTACAGTATAATCCTTATCTAGTAGTTCCCAGGCCCCAAACATATTAGTGAGGAAATACAACTATTAGTTAAATACCACACCAATAAGGCAGAAAAACCAGAGAGCAAACAGTACATTTCTGCTTGATTCCGAATACTGAAATTACTTTTAGCAAAGGCCCACACTTACTGGATATTAAAAGAAAATAATAAAAAGTCTGGTGTTATGGTTTTGCAAACAAAGCTGTATAAGTATCACACTATGCACTTGCCAACTTTGTCCAGACAGGATGCACTATAATAATAAGACAAATTGTACGCTGACGTAAAAGTCAGGGTACATGACATAATATAGATGAAGATTCTGTCAGGCTGCCGTTAGCGTAAACTTACATTGTGGCTATATTCTCATTTTAATCTGCCTAATTAATATACAATTCCCACCTTGAATACAGACAATCGCTTGTGGTCTAATGAGAACAATGACCTGAAGAAATTATATCTGATTGGAAGATGCAAGACCCTAACACATGTCTATAATCTAGGGCCAACATAACACCTTTACTTTACATTTACTACTACACTCTGTGGAGTCAGCATGTGTTCGTAATTTAAAGCATCGGCTATGCTAAGCACTCTTTAACCTCTTTGTGATCTGTCATGATACACACATGGAACGTATTCTCCTTGGAGTAAAGAAGGGAGGCTACAGGAATGCGACAAATGAAAACCCCAACTTTTTAATGACACTAGTATCTGTATTCATCTGTTTTAATTTAAGCTTTAAACACATTGTGTATATCAATAATGTATTTCTAAAAAACATTTTTAAAAACATTTATCTTAAGGGTTTGCCTAAAATATATCACACTGAATATCTAAACATATTGTGTTTGGTCTCCAATCACCGATAAAAATCCTGATTCTTGGACAAGACTGAGCCACAGCAAATGACTGGACAAAGTATGCCATGTGTGCACAAAAACATAAGCACTATCAGAGTGCATGAGGTTTTAGTCTACACAGAGCCTATTTTGGTTTTCATGGCCCCCTTTTGGCCAAACCCTGCATGTTCCCACTATTACTACTGTACCTCTAATGGAACCTTTACAGTAATTTTACTACTGTACCTCTAATGGAACCTTCGACAGTAGTTTTACTACTGTACCTCTAATGGACCCTATACAGTAATTTTACTACTGTACCTCTAATGGACCCTATACAGTAATTTTACTACTATACCTCTAATGGAACCTTTACAGTAATTTTACTACTGTACCTCTAATGGAACCTTTAAAGTACATTAAGGGCCAGATTTACTAAAGGTTTGCGTGAGTGAAAACGTGTCCGAACTTGATATCACTCGCAACTAACACGTAAGATGATCCACTATGTGTGCACAGAGGATGAAGTCTTTCAAAAGTGCAAAAATAGCATGGACTGTTCATTTGCTACGTTTGCTTTAATGAATATGCAATTTCATGTCAAATAATGGGAAGGGGAGCATGCAAATACATTCATTTACTACATGCAATGTGATCTATCAAGCCTAAACCCTATTTCAGTGATTGTGACAGCAGCTATATTTAATATGTTTGAAAGGAAGGTGCAAGTCGCCAAGAAGGCTCTGGTTGGGACTGAGATACATTGTTATCCTTAGAATTATCAAGAACACCTGCCTGAAAATCTTTGAATATCTGCTTTCCAGCACTTACAGTATACAATAGGCCTACTGTATATGACTGGGAATAAGTGTGTGTGGGTCTGTGGGTGTGTGTGTGCAGGGCTGGACTGGTAATCTGGCATACCGGGCAAATACCCGGTGGGCTGATGCACCATTTGGGTATATATATTTTATTTAAATATTTATTGGCCAACAACTGGCCCATACAGCCTATTCGGACCAAAAGCCTACAGTATACGGCCTATTGGTTTATTTCTTATACTGACACTGTGCTGGCCCAATCATGTCTTTTACTAGGCCCCACCCCTCCCCCTCTGACCTGTGTTTCTCTACCCGATGCAGCTGCTGTGCTGACGAATGCGTCAAAATGTAAACAAGTAAAACATACAAATCAATCGTCGGATGTCGCCAAATGTGCAAATATTACGGACAGGTTTGCAACAGGCACTGCCTTCATCTGCAGTGGGCCACCCGAATATGAATTGCAAGTTTGCAACAGGTGGAAGTTGAAAGAGGAGAGGTGGCCAATGGCCACTGCAAGGCTGGAGGAGCAGGCTTGTGACGAGGAAGCCGAAGAGGGACAGAGGGAGCAGGAGGAGATTAGTTGAAGCATGGTGGCAAGCATGGAGCTTGAACATTAACAGGGACAGTCTGACAGGGAGGTGGTAGGCGGCAGGCCTATGTGTGCAATGCCACAATGACAACGATAATTCATTAAATAAATGCCGACTTGATTATAATAACATCATCGAAACGTTTTCATAAAGTCAGGCAATCCGCATTCACAGTAGCCCTATTGGTGATGGTCAAATACAGTCGCATATGCTATTTGGCATTTTGCTATAGTTCCATAATGCAGTCAAAACTTCGGATGACTTTTTTAAACTGGCGTGATGATGATAACATTTGTCAGCACTGGCGTTGACAAAGCCCACGCTACTATGATGACCAGGTCCATAGGTCCATCATATTATAATTATTAGCCTTTATTAAAATGCATGAATAGGCTGTTTAGTAAAGGCTACAACATCTGTAGGCCTACTACTGTGCTAATATATGCCTGCATATGGTTATACATTATGTTTTATAATATTAATAATGTTTTACAATATTAGCTAATCAACGGGCAAGCTATCCTTTTTCAGGTTTCATGGTAACTTATGATAGGTTATATGGCATGGATGCTATATATTATCCTAATGTTATTATGTGATATAAACTATAGCTACATTCAGTTCAAGTTGTTTGGTGCTGCTGAGTGCAGCATACACCTCCATGTGATGCTATAGGTGAATTGCAAACCCAAACAAACAAGCACACCATTGATTGAATTGCCAAATCATATTCAAAGATCCAGCTTATTTTCCATATCTGAACAATATACACTGAACATAATTATAAACACAACACTTTTGGTTTTGCCCCTATTCATCATGAGATGAACTCAAAGATCTAATACTTTCCCTATGCACACAAAAGGCCTATTTCTCTCAAATAGTGTTCACAAATCTGTCTATATCTGTGTTAGTGAGCACTTCTCCTTTGCCAATTTGTGCCTTGCGCTTCAGACCGTGCTCTTAGATAGTTAAAATAGGGCCCTATGCCTATAAGCAATCGTTAAGCTTTTGCGCTATAGGCCTGATCACACACAGATGCGTTGCGTCGCTAAAGGCGCGGCCGCTTCAAAAGCGCTTTGATAAACCCCCAATCACACAGAGAACGGCTGCCTGGGCCAACTGTCACATTGACGAACAGTGCGACCACGCTTTGCCGTAAAAAGTTGAGAGTGTATTAACTTGTTGTTGTGGTGACACTGAAGGTCCAGTCTCGACGGTCACGGTTCGCCACTGCCCGTAATACATATTAAAATTACACGTGTAATATTTTACAATTCCCACGCAATATAGCACTCTTTATTTGGGATGTTAGTAAATCCTGCCCTAAGAGTAAGTAACATTAAGTGAAAAAAGTTAAATGAACAGTCCCACCTTCATCCACTAGGCTGTTTCCTTCACTGTATAAGTCTGAAAAGATGTAAAGACAAAACAATACAAAGAATGTTTTAAATAATATACAAAGAGACATACTAACAAACAAATAATTCATGGACAGTTCATTTAAGGTTATTTTTAAGGTTTAGCAAGCATTTGTTATTCAATGTTTCTTGTACTTAAATCACTTCATCACATCCGGTATGTAGATGTCATGCTATTATCGTAGGGCAGGCTATTAACTCCAGATGAGCAGGCCAGAAATAAAAAGTGTGCTGCCCCATAAAATACTGTAATTCTCATAGCCATGGCATCGATTGGCCCTCTACTGCCACCCTGTGGTTTCATTGTGTTTATGCACTGTCTTTGACACGAATGTTTTGCTGTCAAGCTATTTTGAGTCTTTACTCTCTTGACCCTTTTGTCACACTACTGTCTCTACAAACTCAATCCTGTGTCTCACTCTTAAAGCTACTGTGCATCTATGTCACTCTATGTGTAAAATGTGCATGTCCACTGTTCTTTCACCCTTAAACTGTGCTGAGTCTAATTTGACAGGCAGTTAAACTGTCCAAATGTCCACAATACCAACTAAATTGTTACAAAAATGTATAATTGCGCAAGATCTATGTAAAAGGCAGGGGGTCTATTGATGTTTTGTTGGCTGTTTTGGATAAATAAAACAGTAGCCTAAGGTAAAGCACCCATTTTGTTATTATTATCTGCTGTGTAGTGTTGATGACGACGAAGATAAATATGGCGTACATGGTGGTTCATGAAACAGGCCATGTCATGATATAATAGGCCAACCGTTTTTGGTATTTTGCTGGAAACCGGGCCCCACAGCTACTGTAAGCAAGCGGGCGTTTGTGCTGTGGTCTTGAGACAAGGACTGCATTTAGAAAATCTTGCGGCCGTGTTTTGTACTTTGTGTCAATATTCAAACAATTCAAATAATTTTATTCTCGCCGTTGACTACCATGCATATTTTTTCCAAACTAAGGTACCATAACATGAAAGTGACTTTGGCTCTCTATAGGCCTAACCCGCTGGTTACATTCAAGTAGATAGCAAGGCTGTGCCTGTTATGGTTAAAACATTTTTGCTGACTGTTAAAAATTAATCGAATACAATGTACCAATATCGTTGCTACGGTATCCTACTCAACAGGGGGTGTATATAAACTATTCAAAAGGTAATCAAGAATAGCCAATCACGTAACAAAACATCCACTGTGTATATCTATGGTGACTCTACGATGTCTATTGTGTATACTGTATCCACTGCCACTCTTCTGTGTCTTAACTGTTCCAATGCTGTCTTTACAATGTCACCCTATTGTGTCTCCACACTAACGTTTTACTCAATCCACGTCTCAACATTATATTTAATATGATCTAGTCAATTTCAGGGTTGAATGCCATTGTATAGTCTAAATGTATAAGAAGCCTTACTACCACTTAGTGCAGTCAAAGTTGTAGAGGTGCCGCTTGTTGATATTTGAATAAAAAACCCCTCTCCCTTCAGTGTCATAAGGTGCTCCCCCAACACGCCCACCCCCCCACCCTCCACACACACACATTACTTTGTGTGTGTTCCCATTTACAGAGTCTGGGCTGTAATGTAACATCAGATTATTTTTTCATTGTGCGTACATATGAGCCTAGCAGCTCTGTTGGGGGCATGTTTGAGACAATGCTATTGTAATGCTGCTTTCAGCCACAGGGGGCATTCTGAACACAATCAAGGAGTATCCTACCCCTTAATGCCACTGAAGGGCTCCTATGTTATTATTTTTCCTTTTAGTTTTACAACAGTGAATCTTAGTTTCACCTTGTTCCATCTCTTCAGCAGTCTCCTCTGTGAGGTTGACGTTCTGGGGCTCCTCTGTTGGCCCCGCCTCTGAAGCAACACAGGCGTGCACACATGTTAATAGCTAACCCATAGCTAGCCCACATTGGACACACATGGCCAATTCTAGGATAGTAGGCCTCAGCTCAAAACAATAGCTCAAAAAAGGGCTGAACATTAAAGTATCTGCAAGAGAAATGTAGTTTTCACCATTCTTATTTTTCAGGAAGGTAATTGAACATACTAAAAGTCTAGAAAAATCAAATGATGGTAAATATAGAAAATAGCACATTTAATTGATTATGTAAATGAATACGCTTTAATAGGCAATAGGCCAGTGGGCCAAAACATGTGTTGCCCACATGCGCGTAGCTATAGGATGTGCAGAGGTTTTTACTTATGATTGTTTTTCCCAGTTTCTGTTTCTATTACACCACAATAACAAACCAGTACATTTATAGCAACAATGGCTTCACATGCATTTATATAACATTTCATAATGCTACCCTAATATGGTGCCTGACAAAAACCCTTCAAATAGGTGAGTAGAATGAATTGTATTTATAGCCTATAGTCAAATACGTACAGTATATGGGCCACCGTGCTCGTGTGTTCCAAAGAGTGTGTTGTTCATGGTGCTGAAAGTTTGCATAGCGACTGCATAGGTCTGCATTACTACAGACTTTTCCTTAAAATTGATTCATCTTGTGTTTATGTTATTGTTAGCCTATTCATTTGGCACTCAGATGTTTACTCGACTGGAGCCAGGGTAAGTGCATGTGCATGAGAGATGACATAGGCTAGTGTTAGTGCATATGGGTCTCAAGTTTAAGTTTGCTGATTTGAGGTGATGGAAGGCCTCATAAAGAAACCATGCAGGGTCTGATGTCATCACGCTACGCTATTTGTTGCCCATCTATCAAAATGACCTTTTGTGGGATGAAAGTACACCACAAAACAATGCTTTTTTGCATTGTGGCATTTCTTTATTTTATTTTATTGTTTTGTAATAATCTATGCAAACTACTCAATAACTATGTACTAATTAGCATTTGACTACCGAATGTATTCCCAGTAATTTAAGTCCAGAGATCCTTTTTTATTTTACTGTGATCATTATCTAACTGGTCAATAATAGTAAAAGTGATTAATAATAGTAAAAGCTATTTATGAAAGAACAGAAATCTAATCTTTAGTAAATTATAAAACCAAATAATCACAATAATTTATTCAGACTTTTTGCTGTTATTATTTATTTTGGGTTATGTTATGCTTGCAAGTACATTATGGTGACTATTTGATATAATACAAGCACATAAACATGTATGATATTGTAATAGTGGGTAACATGGTCTGAACTGCAGGCCACGTGATAAGACCTTGCAGTGTCCTAGGGGCAACAGAAAGTGAAATGACACAACAGAGTTCAAGATTTCACTTGTTTTCCCCACAATAAATAATCAATAATTTTCAACTTATGTTTGAATGTCATTATTTGATAGTGTTTGGCAGAAAATGTTTGCAGGACTAAAGTTACTGGGTCTAGAGTTGGCTAATATGCAAAGTGGTTGAGCAATTAGCATACATTTATGGAAATTCCATACATTTCACAATATAAAAAAGTATTGTTTTGTCATCTATTGTAACCTATTCATTTACATAAAAATGTAAACGTACTATTTTTAATATTTCCCATCAGTTGATTTTTGTAGACTTTAAGAATGTTACTACATAACTAAGCACTGTTGGAGGCGGGGTTGAGACAATGTTATTGTAATTCTGTTTTCAATCATAGGGGGCATTCTGGACACAATCAATGAGTATCCTACCCCTTAAGGCAGGGGTGGGCAATTATTTTCACTTGGGGGCCACATTGATATTGTCAGAGAACTTCACGGGCCACGTTACTTTGTTAATCAGCACGCTAACACATTTGAACATAAAACACAAAACAGCTGACTTTGTTAACTTGCATATATATGCATATAGGCTATTCCCTATGCAACACCATTTTCATAATCAAACATAACAGTTCACTTTAACTGTTTTCTTTTACACAGCAGTAAATTAAGTAACATTCTGCAGAGCTTGTCAAAAATGTGATGATGTATTATTATTTTTATATGTTTGATGTACCGGACGGGCCGGGTAGAATGTCTCAAAGGGCCGCATCTGTCCCCCGGGCCTGACTATGCCCAGGCCTGCCTTAAGGGCTCCTATTCTAATATGTTTCCTTTTAGTTTTAATACAGTGGAGCTAAGTTTCACCTTGTTCCATCTCTTCAACAGGTTCTGGAATGTTGACGTTCTGCTGATCGTTTCCTGGCACCGCCGCTGAAGCAACACGCCGGAGTTAACACATGTTAACTAACACCAGTAGCCCACTGCCTACATCCAACATTTTAGATTACATTTTCTTAGTCATAGTTTACACACCTTTATTGTCGCGATAAATAGAACCGCCCGTGAGTTCCTTGCAGAGGTGTGACTGATCTGTGTCACACAGAACTTTTTGCAACGTTGAGAACCACCCTGGTGGGGCTCGGACAATTCTCCTTAGAAGTTCACGAGCTCCGCTCCTATTTCCCTTGTTCGTTGTTTCGGCTCTGATCTATAAAGTGACCGATTGCAACATATAATTATGAAATTATGGTCAACCTTATTTGATCTAGCTCGGCAACAGGAAGTAGGCCAATATTTAGATGAGGGTTTAGGCCTCTTTTGTAAAACGCATATTGTAATATTCTGCAGGTAGAATATGTTGTGGTCTACACACGCTGATCTAGTGGCCACGTTATAGAGTATTAAAAATGTGCGACACAGTTGCCTACTGTGTAGGATACACTATTAATTGTTATAGGCTAAATATATAGAGTAGACTGCGTTCAACCTCGGATTGCTACTTACAATCTCTTTGTCATCTTCACTGAGAATGCCCTCAGCAAAACAATGCAGGCACACGTCATCTGTCTTCATCTCCAACAAAGTAGGTGAAAGAAGTTCAATAAGTCTGACAAAGCAATCATTCTCTGCCTCCAAACCAGGACCAGGTAGCTTAGCCTCGACGTATTCTGCTGCATATTGACAACCTCCGTTTGAAAGTGCGTCAACAAACTCTCTAAACCAGCCATCCCTGTGCGGTACTCTTACAACGGTGTCGATAAGCAGATCAGCTGCCTTTAAGTCGCAATCTGTCTTTAACGTATTTCTGATACGTTCCTTACATTCCGTATCGATAGAGTGCATAAGATCCAGCACAGGCTCGACTTGAATAAGTTTTCGAAGTCTTGGTTTTATGTCTGCAATGAAATTGGCCGTTACTTCATCGTCAATCATTTTGAACGATCCTATATTATAATACTATCTAAGTGATAGCTATAGACAGTCACACTTGTACACCGGCTACTCTTGTCTCGTGACGCACAATTTATATCGGGCAAACTGTGCTTTCAGTTTCGTTTCTGCGAAACTGTGCGTGAAGTCACCACAAGATGGTAGTACCCCTGGCAAAAATTATGGAATCACAACACTTGGAGGGTGTTCACCCAGGTTCTTTACTTCACAGTAAATTAACACATACTGTACAAAATAATTATGTTTAATATCTGAACATTTTGGCTTCATGACACATACCTTAAACAAATTAAATGAAA
>JAODOY010084001.1:0-14730 GCA_025399855.1 Forbesichthys papilliferus
TATTGTTTTATGAAAGTACGTAAGTGAGCGTGAATATGTACAGCATACGTCACTCAATAGACATCGCCTGTAGTGAATAGCTGCCCTGTGCTAATATGCTTTTGTTTCTGTATTTGCAGTAAAGATACTTTAGTTAAACTTATGCACGTCTGGAGTGGTCTTTTCATCCAAATGTGCAACACTCTCCTCCCAGTAACATGTGATATCTCCTCCTAATGCTCTCCTCCCAGTACATGTGATATCTCCTCCTAATACTCTCCTCCCAGTACATGTGATATCTCCTCCTAATGCTCTCCTCCCAGTAACATGTGATATCTCCTCCTAATGCTCTCCTCCCAGTACATGTGATATCTCCTCCTAATGCTCTCCTCCCTGTCTCCATGGGTGCAGAGCAGCACCAGCGTGTGAGACGGCTGTGTGAGGTGCAGGACGGGGGCTCCTCCGTGACCGTGTGCTCGCTGGGCCTGGCTCCCTCCGCCCTCCATCCTCTGCTACGTGCGCTCAAGCTGCAGGCCAGCCTCGCCCAGCTCCGGCTACCCGGCAACCGTCTCCACGACGGCCTGATGCCCGAGCTGGTCGCCGTGGTGGTCACCATGCCCCGGCTTCGCCTGCTGGACCTCTCGTCCAATCGCATCACGGGAGAGGGGCTGGAGAAGGCTGCAAGTGCACTGAAGTCCCAGGCCCACCCTGCGTTCCCAGTAAATACATATTTATTTATTTAGGTTATTATTAATATACCGCAAAACTTACCAGACCAAATGTTCTGTAACTTTGCATGCTGATACTACTGTATATTGGCTCTATCAGTCCTTGGAAATGACCATAATATGAACATAGGGGGCGCTACAGTACATGCCAAAAATCTTTGACATTAAAACATTTTACATTTCTGACACTATTTTAATCTAAAAACTTGAAACTTGGAAAAGAAAAGAAATATTGGATACTTATTAAATGATAATGAAAAATGTGTGTATATATTAATATAATCACAACCTATGTGTGATAACACTGAATGCATACTTTAAGATCTGAATCTTTGACCACGTGCATTATTTGTCAGAACAATTAAAACTGCATATACCTGCAAACTTCACCCTTTAAAATGATGTGCAATGACATGCATAATGCCATCTGATTCCTCATTCATTGAATGTGCTATCAGTAGGCCTGTTTGTGCCATCACAGTGGATGATTGGAGAATTTGACCACTGTTATAGGGACTCAGCGTTCCAAGATTATACTGAGTGAAATGTTGATGGTAATGGTTCGGAGGACTGCCCAGCCTGTCTTGCCACTTTAGTTATCTTCTTACTCTTTGTCATTATTATTGTTATTATTATTATTATTATTATTATTATTTATTATTATTATATAACTGCTGCTCACCTAATTACACCTCCATACTACAACTTACAAACCTCACACAAACATGAAATTAATCACCACCTTTTGAGTTAAGTTGCTATTACTTTTCACCAACATACATTTAGATATATTTACACATTTCAACATGTTTTTGAAAAACCATAAGCTAACAATAGCAGGTTAACGATGAAGCTTAGCTAGGACATCATTTATTCAACCTTCATATTCTAACAATCACACTCCAAAACCCACCGTTCAGGTGGCGTAATGTATAAAGTGTGTGACACCACCAAACCCCACACTGTACTCGCATTAAAAATTGTATATAACGAAATGTGATAACTTAAACAATGAAAAGAACTCTAATAAAAACTTGAATAAATATATATACTTATTTTTTATTTTTTATTTTTTTTAACATATGGGCTAGCTGTAGCTAGTTTTCATCTCACAAAAAAACTGAAATGCCTCCTTTTCAGTTTGATTTCATTTCCAGGTGTCAGGTTTTGCATAGTGGGTTGTGTGCATATGACTGAATCGAAAGGTCTGGTCATTACTGACACTAAAAACTTTACAAAGTTCAGCTCCTACGTTTGAACTACATTTAAATATATACAATTTAATAACTAAGGGCTCCTGCGGGATTGAGTGGGTGGGTCAGCTAGCAGTTTCTCCAGAAACTGCCAAAAATGTCTAGTTATTTTTGTTAATATTAAAGTGTACCTTCAGCTCTGAGCCTGACGATTTGAAAAATAAATCTAAAAAGTAGTCAATGAGCTGAAGGAGGGGCTGAGAGACAGTGATGGGTCTTATCATAATTCTCTCCTCTTATTTAGTGTACAGCTTTTCTTTTTTTTTGTGGCTGCAGTCTTGCTTTTGTTTTTAACTTGATGTTTATGTAAGTAAACTGCTCTATTTAAGCCACATTCCATTGGATAGCATTGTTTTTGTGATGAGTAGGCAGTAGGTAGTGTGAAACCACAGACATACAGAGACCCACACCTTTTTTTACATTTTCATTCTCGTTTGTAAGATGCAACACGTCTGTTGCAACTAAACCACAAACTCTACCCTTCAAGGTTACTCAAAGACATCTGGCTATTTTCGCTTCGCCCTTACATGCACATCTTTTTGCGTATTCCTCTCAACAGTGCTTGGAGGAGCTTGACCTTAGCATGAATCCCCTGGGTGACTGTGTGTCTGAGCCTCTGGCCTGTCTCCTGTCCTGCTGCCCCCTGCTGGCCAAGTTGTCTTTGCAGGCCTGCGGCCTCACGGCTCGGTTCCTCCAGCAGCACCGGATGCTTCTGGCCAATGCTTTGGCAGGCAAGAACCAAGCGCTTGTTCTCCACTACGCCGCATGTAGTCTTTATAGTGCTGTGTTGAGTATATCTTTACATTGTTTTCATTTCAGTTAATTTATTGTTTGTTTTACTTGCCAACGTAGGTTAGAATAAAGAAGGTATTAGGTGCTAATATTGTCATATTTCAATGTAGATGTATGGATACTACTGATAGATATACTTTGCTAGAATAAATAGATTATTGTTTTGGTTCTTAAAGGTATAGTCAGCTAGCTATTGTAAGCTCATTGTTAGCTAGTCTTATCTTCTTGCATTGCGCTAGCTTACCGTTCTGTGTGTGGCACTATGGTACTTCTACACAGCCCTGGCTCCGTAAATAGGAACACAAACCAAGTGGTGAATGCCGCTTGGTTTGTTTCGCAATGCGTTTCAATGTGTGGGACGGAGCTTCTGAGGGGAGTTTGTTTTGATTTGAGCACGAAGTCAGCAAGCATTCTCAGGAATGACTAACCGTGCCGTTAACAACATTGCTGTCAAGCAACATATTCATTCATGCATTCATTCATTCCACAGACACAGGGCACCTGCGGTCTGTGTGTCTGTCCCACAATGCACTGGGCTCCACAGGCTTTGAGCTGGTGTTGAAGACGCTGCCCCTCCACTGCCTCTGGGTCCTCGACCTGTCCGCGGTCCGCGGCGGGCCCAGTGACCCACCCACCCTCGAACATCTGGCTAAAGTCCTCTCTCAGGTGTGTACACGCGCACACACACACACACACACACACACACACACACACACCTACCTCGCAGGTGCACACACATTTTGTGTACATATTGTAGTACAAAAATAGTGTAGTCTAAGTGACATTCACACTCTGGAATGGTTCTCTATGTAAGAAAAAGGCTTCACATTACCTTTCTTCCTTGCAGGACGAGTGCTCTTTGACCCACTTGAGCCTGGCAGGGAATGGGCTGACCGACAGCAGCATAGCTACCTTGGCAAGGTGTGTGTGTGTGTGTGTATATATGCATTGGCCATCGGTGGTAACCATTTTGCCCATCTTTTAATCCATTGTAGTAACAGTATATACCTGTTGACTTGTCTTATTGGCTGTCCATTCAGATGTCTGCCTGTCGTCCCGACCTTGGTATCTCTGGACCTCTCTGGGAACCCGTCTGTGACCTCTTCAGGGCTCCAGTGCATCCTGACCTCTCTAGTGGAGGCACAGCGATGCTTGACTCTGTTGAACCTTCAAGGTGTGCTTTGCCTCTGTTGCTCCAGCCTGTAGAATGTAGGAAGGGGCTCACAGTCATTTTAACCAGTTTAAACTTTATCTCTTTTGCATATTTGCAGTTTTTGGCAGGGGATCACATATTGACACGACACCGGTAAATGGAGACTTAGTTCATGTGGTTGGGTGTGGTTTCAGTACGAGCACGCCATGACATTGCGTGTGTGTTAACCATATTGTTCGATAGTGATCACTAAGCCAAATGTGCAACTTGCAATGCGCGCAAAGAGCAAATCTACCACCAACACATAACACACCCTCGTTCACAGCCTAAGCTACAGACTGCCCGGCCACATAGCCTACAAAAAGTGTTTTAGTGGTGCACCAGGTACACTAGATAGGCTCCCAAACGGCGTCCCTGCGCGTATCTGCAGTACTTCTAATGTGACCTCGACATAGGCCTTGCTCAAATACAGCTCGCCAAGCAGCTCATTCATATCCTTATGGAGTCAAGGGGGCGTTTACAAGGCAGATATCTAGAACCATTAATCAAGATAACTTGTAATGCATAATTTATATATATATGTAGATTTCACATCTGGAAGAATGGTGTACGCATGTTTTTTCTTCTTTTTTTGTGTGCATACTTTCATTTTCTCTGAATCACAATCAGATTAGACAATTGGATCAAATGTAGGGTGGTTTCCACGCAACGTTTTGTAAATGAGCCACCTGATCTTTTCCTTGCCAGGATAGAGGAGCAGGTTAAGAGGGTGTTGGTGTGAAATGTGGGCCTTTACAGCCCTTCGAGACTGTAAAGTGAACAAGTGCCACAGAAATAAAGCTGACTTAATTTGAATCTTGCCTTGCCCTCGCTAATGCCCTCCACCCCCCGCCCCACAGGTTGCCAGGTGTCCGGGCCCTGGGACAGCGTCTCCCTGGAGGGTCTGTCTGAGCGGGTGAGGGACCTTCGACTGTGCTCCCGGGCACTGAACAAGTTGGACCGCCAGGCTTTGAAGCAGACCTGGAGCAGCTCTCAGCCACAGGGGCGGTTTCTTGACCGACACACAAAGTGTCTGCTTTCGGCTGCTCCCGACCCGTAGAGATGGACTGCTCGCTCTAAAGTTTCAACTAGGCCGCTAGGACAACAAAAGGGCCTTCGTTTGAGATTGTGCTGAGGTGTGAAGAGGCCAATGGACTGTTCCAGTTCCTGGACTTGCTAGTAGAAACAGCAGTTATATGTTGTTGTGTGCCTCATGTGTATGGTTTTGTCTATGTACTGTATGCATTATCTCCTACTGGGTGTTTTTTGCAATGTGATGATTAAAGTTAACGTGATTGCGATGGTATTGTCGTTCAGTAACCTGTAACTGTCAATCCTCTTCACATAACTGCATACACGAACGCTTGCTACGGCTCTGATTTAGCATTAAGCAGATGCTAATATCAATAGATTAAAGGAAATTTTGTTTCTAATTATTACTCCTTTTTAAGGGCTTATAAATGTCATTGCTATATCCAAATGGAATATTCAATTTTGTTGTTCCAATTGTTTCTTACCAAGCCCAAACGGTACATTTCAAATAGTTATTTTATTAGTCTGGTATCCACAGATCTATTTGATGCATCAGTTGTCATAATTTATTCAGGGTTTCTGCGGGTCTTTGAAAAGTCAGAATTTTAGGCCTTACATATTAAATATGATTTTGTTCATTAATTGGATTATGAAGTTAGTGTTAGTTTTATAGCAAATGCTTGGAATCAATCTGTATCATTCTGTATTCTTTAAAATTATTTACGTTGCCTTCATACATTTTATGCCAGTATAGGCTATGGATGTGAAATGGGTCATATTGCATTGATAATACTCTTTAAATGGTTTAAAAGGTCTTTGTTGAAACCTGCAGAAACCCTGTTATTCATGTCATTAATTATACTTATCAAATATTATTGTCTTGAATTAACAGGACATGCAAATGCAGTTACATTTGTTTTTATTGCATACAATTAAATATCACAGTCAAATTGTTCTATTTCTGAATCTTGAAATTTCATCTGTAGCTTAGGTCCAAAAACTCCTTTGGCCTAGAAGATGCAAAACACAAATGTAATAATGAAATCTGTACATGTATGAAATGATGGTTCTGAATCTATAGAAATGACCCCACTCACTTGCAAGCCTTGACATTGACACAGATGGTGCGCACGTCATCAGTTGTAGAAAGCTCCTCTACTAAAACGCCCATGTGTTTCTTCACAAACCATCGGCATAGAGTTTTTAGGAGGCCAATTTCGTTGCAGACGGATTCTAGTTTTGAAATGACTTGCTGCAGGTGGATGGATGGATAGATACATGGACAGATAGATTACACAAGGTTTAAGACAATACTTTTATTTATACTAGTGTTAGTTGGTCATGGCTGGGAGAAGGCCTCTGGGAAGACCCAGGACTAGGTGGAGAGATTATATCTCCCCATTTGCCTGGGAACGCCTCGGGATCCCCCAGTCAGAGCCGGTTCATGTGGCTCGGGAAAGAGAAGTTTGGGGTCCCCTGCTGGAGCTGCTGCCCCCGCGACCCGAATACGCATAAGCGGATGAGGATGGATGGATGGAAAGACTAGTGTCATTTCCATTTACGTTACACAAAACATAACAGAACATAAACGTAACATTTACCTCAGATGTTGCATTGCGGAACATGGCTTTCTTCACTTTATTCAGAGACCACTTGCATGCCCAGCAGATGCCTGGAAGTTTCTGCTGCTGTTGTTCTTGATTCAACTAATTGCAAAGTGGAACATAGAAACGTAGTAACAAAAAAAAAAATAATAAATTAAAGGGTGAAATAACTGACATACATTTGACCAAATAAAGCAAGTTCAAATGTTATTTATGGCAGGTTTATATACAAACTATATAAATCATGGGATTCCTTTACATGTATTTTTGTCAACTTCTGAGCCAATTTACCATTTCGTCATCTGCAGACATTTCAGCTTCAAACTCATCGAGATCATCAAGACCAAAGTCCATGCTTCTTCCCTGGACAGTCCAGACTGCAGGAGAAAGACAATCGTCAATGTTATCCTCGGATTACAAACACAGAGGCATTGCATCATCACCAGCATATCAGTCACCAAGACAACAAGGACACACCAGAGCATGTGAACAGAATGCAGGCTAGGATGACTGCTTGCATCTGCATGGCTGCAACAAAGTTGTGACTCGAGCATGACAGTCTCGACTGAAGAAGGACCCCCTTTATACCTGCTCACCGAACACACACGCCCCCCCCCCCCACACACATTTCCTTTAATGGAAACACTGCAGGTGGTGGGCATGTGTGTTTAGCACATCATAGTCATGGCTACTGTCGTGTAAGTGCTGAGTAATATTAGTCTGAGTAATAAGTATGTGTATAGGTCCAGGACATGTTTCTCAGTAAACACCTTAAGCCCACTACTACCAATCTTTATGCTGTACAGAGAGTATGCTCCTCTTTCACCTAATCTACACATTTATATTTATCTTTTCAACTTTGTACGTTTAGGCTGATAACACTTCAAACCACAATATGTCACAAGTGGGTGAAGTGAGGAATAGATCAGATCGAAAACTTACATGCGTGTGTGACGCACACGCACGCACACGCACGCACGCACACGCACGCACACACACGCACACATAATACTGTATTTTACATTGTCAGCACAACAAGCAGCTAAAGTAAATGAAATAATAATTGATAAATTGATAAAAGGACAACACACATAACAGGGTGCCTTGTTTGATAATATTATAATGGAATATTAATTCACCTTGCTATGGCTGGGACTTTGACTGAGCTGTACATCAGTGTTTACTCTGATGTCTCAACCTTAGTTGATAATACAGTACATTTGCCTTATAATGGTCTCTAATTACACATGACATCTGTGGGTCACGTAACTCGAGTTACATGACCTCGAGGGACTTTCTGGTCAACTAACCATGTACGATTGGGTTCTGCACCTTCCAGTTGTGGGACACGTCTCTCTTGGTTGCTTGTTGCACTTGCTTTGTCAGTTATTAAAGCCAGAGAAACAGCTTTAAACTAATGTCATGCTGTATTTTAAATAAATGATGCATAAATAAGACATTGCATGTGTTCCAGGTCATTTAAACATATATAAAATAGAAAGAAAACACATAATGTAAAAATGTTGGTGGCATTTCTGGTAGCCAAGTTCAAATTCAAAACAACCACTACTGTGACAATACCAAGTAAGTAAGTAAGTGTGAAATATTCTATTTAAGATAATGTGTAAAATGTGGTTCTTTGTTTCTCACAGAGGCCATCAATCTTGACATAACCATAGTCTACCTTTTTAGTTTAGTTTACTCTCTAAAAACTGTGTTATTTTAATTTAACATTCTACTGGTCTCTCTGTTTAATTATTCATATTTTCACAAAAATGTCTTTACATTACTTTTTAATTTCAATGTATTGTTGTACTTTCATTGTTTTGTTAAGTACTTTTACATTTACATGTAGACACCTCTATCCAATACAATTTAGAATCAGTACATTTATCAACATGTCATACATTAGTAAGCAACAAAACATTCTATCAATAATACATAGGATAATGACAACAGCACGTTGTCAAGGTGTTGTTATACATTTTACTACATTATACAGTACATCTATATACTGTATCCTACAATGATGTTTAATGTAGAAAATAAAGAGCTGTTAAGTTCTAAGGTGTAAAGGTCAGTGGCTGAGGTTAACCATTGTTAAATATTGTACTTTTGGGCATATTTGGACTAAAGGCAATATTTTGGCTAAATAAATTCAATTTGGTTTGATTTGACAAAATACTGGCTGAATTATGGTCATGAAGGACAAATATCACATAAAAATACTAACCCCAATTAAAATGAAGAAAATCTGGAACAGAAAAGTGGACACTGAAAACAAGCGGCTTAACTCCATGGGAAAAGAGGTTCCAAGATGAACACGGTATATAAAAGGTACAAATGAGTGTGGTCCAGTGAAGCCAACTGTGTTCTGCATGCTGTGGTGGTCATTGTCTGCAGGGGAAAGAGTACAATATCAGCATTAACTAGTTTAGTTGATTTATTTATAGATCATGTAGTTTGCACCACTTCTGGCTGTGAGAAGGTTATGCAAAGTGAACTATTACTTCAATCTGATATAGCCTAATATGCCTGTTCTGTTTAGTAAAATTATGTGTTTTACATTAAGACAATATTTAGTTTGAATTTGAATGTGTTATTGTTTCATTTACATTACTTTTTTAAAAACATTTTATATATAAGCCAAGGCTATAAATAATGCAAGCGGTTGATTGATGTAACACTCCAACCAACCAACAGGGAGTGCTAGAGTAAAGTGAGTGGAAAATGAGTGAACCCTGCAATTATTGCCTAGCATGTGATGTGTCATTTGTACATTCAGACCACAACAGACCAGTAAGGAGACACCAAAACGGCTATGTGTGTAATTGTCTCAATTTCTATTGTTAGCCTCACCCACCACTAACAATGTTGCCATTTGAGCAGCTGCCTAATGGGCCTTCTGAAACCTTTTGGGCTGCAGGGAAGCAGTCTCTCATAGCAGGCAGGTTTCCAGAATGCCTCAAGTAGACCGTGTCAATAGGGGTAAAAAGGCTCTATTTGCAATAGGCTAGCATAGCATACTCATTTAAACAACAAATATTCATGAGACACTGAAGTATACTGTAATGAATTTATTCATGTGCATATGTTACAATATAGAGCTTATTCCATAAAGCCAAGTTTCAGTGCAAGATCACCCTTTAAACATACTGTAGATCAGGGGTTCTCAAACTTTTCAACTCGCGATCCCCAAAACAACAGTGCCAGAGACTCGCGACCTCCGCTATCCCCTAGAGGTCGTAGAAGAATAACAGTCATAATAGCAGAATACATCAACTGTACTACTACTAACAATTATGACTAAACTTTGCAATTTTTAACCATTTTAAAATGTTATTTCATGTCTGAATATCATCTTGTGACCCCCTCCTGTGACTCGCGACCCCCAGTTTGAGAACCTCTGCTGTAGATTACTGTATATTATAGCCCACTGTAGCTTACTAGGTGCATTCAGTGGTATAACTTCACTAGGATCTACAGGATCAGAATAATACATCCAAGAATAGTGTAATCTTATGTTGGGAATTCACAGGAAACCGCATTAAAAGTTATACGGTATAATTACTTACTGTCTGTATGATAAATGTATGTTTACAAGGCATGTGCTTTGTCCATTAACATTGGAAATTAATATACGCACGGCTACATGTCTGCTATCAAAATATTTTGCTCTTGTGTCCTTTTCACTTTTTTATAGTGTTAAAACATACTTATGTAACACAAATAAGACATTGAACATATTGAATTGGAACTTTAAACATATTGAATTAGCCTTCAGAATTGTTGTAGTCTTTATGTATGTAGACTACTGTAGCATGACACTGTAAAATGTATGGTGTTGAATATGTTGTTTTAACAGTTTATTAATGAAATCAAATGTATTTTTGTTTAAACTATAAAAATGAAGTCAAACAGGGGAGCGTGAAAGCATGTATCTTTGTAATTGTCTTTTGGTCTGTATTAATTAAGACTAATCCTTTTGACATGTTCATGAGTTCATGAAAGCAAAGAATTGGATGTAAAATACTCAAAGGTTTTTATAATATATATTTGTTGTAATCTGTTTAAGATGGTGTCTAGGAAAGAAAAACATTTTAATACCTGAAGTAGTTCAACCCACACTGTTTTGATAATTAATGTTTACAATTGTCTGCAACTGTTTCTTAGAACAATGTTAAGATGTTAAACTGTAGGTAAAATGTTAAACTCTAGGTAGGAGTATAGAGATTAAAGTGTAATTTTCTTATTCCGTTCAGCTATCAGCAAGTCAAATGCTGTGTGAGAATATCCGTTTCTTGCCTCTGTAGGATGATTTCGATTTTTCATCGCACCAAAGGATTTCTGACCAATCAGGGCCTCTTTTCCCTGATTACAAGTACATGTTTGTTAATGGATCCAGAGGAAATGAGCAGAAGAGGGAGAAGATCGGGGGGGGAGGGGGGCATTTTTGGGCTGTTGATTTACAAAATCTCTTTCTTTTTTCAGCTACCTCTAATTGCAGTTCTCAAAACATCGGCATTAATGCATGGGAAACTAAAATATATGTAAATCGCTATAGAACACATTAAAATCTTTTAAAAATATAGTAAAAAGAAACGGTTTACTTTTCTTAGGCGTTTACAGTGCAACACAGTGCAACAGTGTGTAAAGTGGCAACATTTAAAGAACAACAAACAGACAAGACAAACTTAAATCCAGTGGCGTCGTGAGCCACAATCCTCTCGTAGACAATCCACGGTCCGCCTGTTAAGCATTTCTGCTTTCAGGGCGAGACGGGGCGAGGATGGTCTCCTTGACGGAGGCTTCGTCACATTAAACAGTTTGAACTCACAGTTCTACAGCGGTGGCACCCTCTTTCTTGTTCCCCACTGCGGCCATTTTGAAAAGTCTAGCAGTCCATCACCGCTGTTCATTGGGGCCGGGGAAGTGAGGAGGGGGAAGACGGGCGCCTGGGTAACGATCCCAGCCCCCGCTACACGCCCTCCTCTCCGACCAGTTCTACCTTGCCCTTCACCTCTCTCTTCCATACTGACGCCATCTTGCCTCGTCCTCAGATGTGTTCCAGAACATCGCAGGGCACGTAGCCTCTCTTCTTCCCGCTGGCCACTCTGATGAAGCCGCCACGCTCCTCCTCCTCTTCACAGCTCACACACACCTGGTGAGGGGGAAAACACAGGCAGGGAACGCCCCACACACACACCGGCGGGGTCAGGGGTCAGAGGGCAGTGGGACGACAGACTGCCAAGGACGCTCCAGCAACAGACGCTAGGGCCCTTGGCCTTTAGCGTCTCTAAGCGTCTTTGCTATGCGTCCGACCCTCGCGCCGGGTAGTCTCACACAGCCAGCCTTCACTGGGACAGGGTGCTGGCTAACTGCGTCAAGACCCGCCTACTTGATATGAGAGGTATTTTGATTGACATGCACCACAATGAATCACCAAGTCGGACATTAATCTTATACGGAAACTTAACGACACGACAACGTCAGGCTGTTTGCAGGTCTTGTAAATATGTTTAATAAGTAGGCTATGGTTACTACGGTTACTACTTAAAATAAATGGAAAATGTACTCTTTAACCATAGACTGTGTATGATGCTCAAGCTGTGCTGGCTCTGGCCGACGCCATCTTGGCACTAGTGCCTGACTCTGCCTATAACTCCCGGCTATCCGTAGCAATTAAATGAATATATGGCTTCATTTATTATAACTGATACAAATACAGCCCACGTAGAGTTGTCATGGCCAAAACCTTTTTGTACCAGGCTGTCGAAGTGTTCATTCATGCTTTATAGTTGGACACGGGGCATATGGGGGTCTATATAGGGATTGACTCGCTTTTGGAGCCAGCCTCAAGTGGCCATTCAAGGGACTGCAGAGTTTAGCACTTATGCGAACATGCAGTGTCCCTTTAAGTACCTACAGTGCAGAAACCTAGTGATTATTATTAGTATAACATAGTATATGTATTCAGTTTATTGTGCTTGTGCTTATTATGAGTGTGCTGTGTAAAACGTAACCTATTTTTGTGGCTCTGATTATCGTCCTGAGATTGGACAGCGGATGTTGTACTCTTCAGGGGAATGTGATCTGGTGGCTGGGGTCAATCCCCGCTGGGGGTTGCCTGCTACAGTACATCGCTATTCAGACTCTAAAAATGACCTGAAATGCCTTGTGAGAAAGCAGCCATGTTGCAGCAGAGGCATTACTCCAAGATGCTACTGCCATGGTAACTACGATGGAGGTCTTCTATTGGCCGTCAAGTCAAGCTGCGAGTGAGTGAGTGAGTGCTTCTCGAGAGATCTACAAGCTGCAGGGGGCAGTGTGATGAATAAAGCGGTGAAGGATATTGTCCTCTATGGGCCATTATGAGTTAGATGCAGGCGGACTGTGGAAATATTTATCCCTCAGAAGCTCCGCCCCACACATTGAAGCGCATTGCAAAGCCAAGGGCATTGTTGTTGCGAGCGGTGGTCGCCACTTTGTTTAAGTTCCTTAAGTACAGAGCCAGGGCTGTGTAGAAGTATCGGATCATTTTTGTCAGCACACACAGACAACGGTAAGATAGTGAAATGCTAAAAGAGATATTTGGTACATTTGACAAAAAGTGTAATAGCTTACAATGAACTTACAATATCTGACGACTTTAATATAATAAACACAGTAGTTATATAAATGAGAATAGCAACGCATTACTATTGCTAAGGTTCCATCTTTGTATTAAATATACTGGGATTTAGTGCTCTTACAACAATAACAATAATAGTAATAATAATAATAATATTAAATGATTCATAATTACATTTAAATATTACTATAAGAAAGATTCCTACCTGTCCTTCCTTCAGTGTGATCTGGCCTTGCTCCTTACAGCCAATGAATGTCCTGTTACAACGGAACACTTGGTCCCTAGCCCGCACCTGGTGTGCAAAGGCTGCTGGGAAAAACCCAATTCGGTCCTCAATTATACCCTTAGAAAACAAACAAACAACCAATCAATGTAGAAATACAAACACCAGTAAGGACACAAGCAGATCTTCTTTAACAAAAAATTATTTTGTTTAAAAATTAATTGCAAACTTTTGTAAAAACCATGACTCAATAGGTTCCTTACCTCAAAATAAATCCAACCGTTCATCATTAAATCATTACTAATTTGTGGTATAACAAATGTATTATTATTACTATTATGCAGTACACCTTTCATGACACTGAAGGACATTACATCATTTTACATAAAGCAAGTCCAAGACCAAACAGTAATGTTTTTGTTTACACACACTGAGAAATGTTAAGATTTGTGAACTTATTTGTAGTCTAGTGGCAGCAGGCTGCCTCCGTTGAGTCATGTTTTGGCCTTTTGTCTCCATAATTTATCTGCCACGGATCTGTACCAAGGCTTGCTGTTATGTTGCAATGTGCTGCTCTAATACCTCTAATTTATCAATCCATACATTATTTGTGCTTGTCGCCATTATTGGAAAACATCATGAAATCCATTTCATTCAAATTAAATATAACTAAATGAGTTATAGATTTTAAATACAAAACTGGTTTCACACCTACCTTCCACCAATCTTCATTGGAGTCATCAGCCAGTATGATTCTATCTCCTGGTCTACAAACAAATAGATTAAAATAATATTTGTAATGTTTCTATTCCCCCTCTTGATCTTTATATAACAAAAACTAATGATATCCTGTTCTAAACTTTTAATTATAGAACTAAGAGCAAACCTCTAGGCTAGATCAATTCAGTCACAGTCAGAAACAGTAAAGTACTGATAATATTAGTTTGTTTTCAGACTTATTATAAAAGTCAGGTGTGTGTCAGTGTAATTATTTCCTGACAAAGCACTTCAAAGCCCAATGTATGTGTACCCAATAGGCTATGTAATAATTAATAGCGTCTGCTCAGTGAATCGGGTAGAACCAATGGGAATCAAATCATAGAGCTGGTGAAGTTTGCTTGAACATAGCTAACATAGTTCCTTTAGTTTTTTTCTCTGGTGACATGTCGTTTTCTGGGAATATTCAACATGAGTCATGAAAAGCTGTTTCTAAAAAGCTGTTTAGTCGGGAAAATGCACAGGGCCACTACATCACAAGGCTAAAAGAACACGTGTGCTGCATTGATAATACTAATA
>JAODOY010084002.1:0-14730 GCA_025399855.1 Forbesichthys papilliferus
GTGTGTGGGGGGGGGGGGGGGGTAGTGGGCTGCACCATGCTGACAGGCAACAGCACATGCATTATTTAAACAACAAAGTAAAAAATGCCCATTAAAGTGTCAGCGCTGCTTTGGGCCGCAGTGTTCGTATTACTGTTATTAATGTGTGTGTGTGTGTGTGTGTGTGGGGGGGGGAGGGAGGGTGGGAGGGGGGTGGGGTGTGTGCTATCTACTGTTATTAATGATTGTGGGGGGGGGGTGCTATCTGTATGTTTCAGCATATCGGCGTTTTTTTTTTCTGCTATACATTCCTCTAAGTGTGTATGTGTGTGTGTGTGCGCGCGCGCATGTGCGTGTTTGTGCGTGAGTGGTTGGGAAACAGACAAGGCTAGGATGAGGGGAGGGGTAGAGGGCAGAGACAGCCAATGGGAGCCTCCCTCCAATACGCTCTCCCTCACATTACTGAATGCACGCTAACACACAGCAACATATCAAATTGTGACACGCCGTTACGTAAAGATTACCGGCAATGCAGTCAGCACCCTGGAAATGAACGCATGGCGTTTATTTCTTCTTCTTCTCTGGCGTTTCAAACCGAGAGGCTATAACATTACAGTTTCGACTGACAAAGCACAATGAAGTCACTGGGAATATTGTAATTACTGCAAGGTAAACACTCTGAGAACCACCGCCAAAAATATGATATTATTAAGAAGGAAGAGGCAAAACAATAAAACACACCTCTCACATTACAGGTGGGCCCGTGGTCCCAAAATACATAACTGGCAATATTAGCTGTGCTGATGTCCATTTGGTGCTCTCACCTTCCACACTGGGGATAATGTAATAATAAAACAGGGCAGCTATGCTGTAGTTTCCTTTTATGAACTGTGAGACATAACAGACCATTTTATTAAATATCAGGTTTTAACATGGACTTGTTCAATAACTTTAATTACCCCATAATGTTGTGTTTTGCTTTTAATCATGTAATCCATCTTTACAGATGATGTTACAGGAGACATCTGAATTGATATTCTTCTGATGCAAAATTATCTACACACTACACTAAATATCAGTTATTATATTTATATTATATTAAATATACAGTTTGGTTTTCATCATTTAAGACAACATTCTAAAAGTGGGCTTGTAATTACTCTTGGGATTTAAACGGGTAATGTTTTTGTGGTATTTTCTACCCTTAGATATACTGCATAACCAAAAACCAATCAAATCATTTCAACAAACAAAAACAAATAAACAATCATAGCTTGACTTTCCGTCCTGTCATTCAAAAGCCCAAATGGGTGACGTTTGGCTTCATTGGTTTATGATTAAGTGTGGGTTTTTCTCATTTGGCTAGTGAGCCCATATGCTTCTTGAGACCCCTCTCTCACGCTCTCATCTGTAGACTTTACATCGCTGAGCCAATGCTCTGATTAATTATTAAGTGTACGAGTAGAATGTGTGTGTGTGTGGTAGTGGTGATGGGGGGGGGGGTTCAGGAAAAAAACAAAAAAAGCAATTATCCAGAATGTGGCTTCTTCCTCTTTCTGGAAGCTCCTCTTTGTGTTTTCTAACATGTTGGAAGAGGATGTGTTGTCTGCAGGCATCAAAACACATGTGGTGCCCGTGCAGGCTCTCGGCTGCTCGCGGCTGCTCGCGACGCAGAAACAGCTAAGCTAGCTATTGTTTTTATCGAGTGAGTGATGCCATCTCCACGGCTGCATCTGACTCGACCGCTCATTGGCTGAGAGTTGGAGCCGCTCTTTAATCTCGGCGCCGACAGGCTGCTAAAGAACGAGGGGGTTTAGTTGAAGCTGCAAACCAGGCGAGCAATGTCCTCAAATTATGGATGGATGTAAAGCACTAGCAAGATGCTCCCTCTGGGTGTTCAGTTTAAACATGCAGAATATCCGGGAACGATTAGTGCCTCCCATCACATCCCTCATCTCAGAGACTCTCAGTGCAACTCCAGGCCCCGTTGTGTTCGAATGTGAGTCAGAAGCACATCACGCACGCACACACACAAACACACACACACACACATACACACACATACACACACACACACACACACACACACGCACGCACACACAACACACACACAAAGTCATACACGCGCAGGGTTAGCCCTTGTTGGCGGTACAGGGCCAGACCTGACCTGTCTTTTTCTCACCGCTACGCCCCTAGTGGCCAATACATTCACAGCACCTGTAGAACAAAAAGAAGACCTGTTGCCTTTTCTTTGAATGGAGGTGGCGTGCACGCGTGCGTGTGTGTGTGTGTGTGTGTGTGTGTGTGTGTGAACAAGCACGTGAAGGTGTGCACAGCGGCCTGGCCTACCCCTTAACAACTCACCCCCGTGCCTGGACAGTGCTGTCTGGGGGGTGGGGGGGGGGGGTGGGGGGGGGCTGCTGCAATGTGCAATAAGGGGGGGAAACAGGCGTTTTAATAATTCAGGCCATGAGAGCGGCAGAGGGCGTCTTAAAGCACAACGGCTCATTTAACTCCTGCCACGCATTATTAAAGCGGGATGCAAGCCCCCTCTCGGGTCTCTGCCCAAAGTTGTTTTTGTTGTTTTTTGTTGTTGTTGTCTTGTTTTCACTCCTCCTTCCTGAAGCCTCCGAGGAAGCCAATAACAACTAGCATTTATAAACACAATGAGTCCTGCACCTTGGAGCAGGTAAATAACGGGTTAGC
Source organism: Forbesichthys papilliferus (assembly GCA_025399855.1). Taxonomy (NCBI): domain Eukaryota; kingdom Metazoa; phylum Chordata; class Actinopteri; order Percopsiformes; family Amblyopsidae; genus Forbesichthys; species Forbesichthys papilliferus. The sequence goes on from JAODOY010084002.1 coordinate 2,686, forward strand.
TCTTAATCTCTCTCTCCCTCCCCCCCTCTCTCTCTTACCCCCTCTCTCTCTCTCTCCTCCCCCCTCCTCTCTTTCTCTCTCTATCTCTCTCTCCCCCTCCCTCTCTCTCTTCCCTCTCCCTCCACTCCCGGCTGTCCTTCGGCCGATGGTGCTTTACTGCACTGCAATATGGAGCCGGCCATTGTCCAGGTGATTTTCTGCTTGAGCTAAGACCGCGACGCGTGCAGAAATGCGGGGAATGGACCGCGGATAGAATCAAATGGAGAGCAATAAAATGGCGTTCCTCCGGCACCGATGAGGGTGTAACGGCATCGGCAGCGATGTGTCGCTGAGGACGAGCAGCTCAAAAGGTGACACAAGTTGCTGGGGCAACATCTTGATGTTCGCTGGGCACAGAGACCGAACAGGAATGCACAAAGTGAAGAAGAAGGTTGTGCTTGCTTTCAATTAGAGCAGGGAGGAATAACATTGTGTCAGCACTTTATCTGCTCCCTTTCTGTCCAAAATAGCTCTTATGATTGGCAGAAGAAACACCGGACACGATCCTTCTACATAACTTTAGAGTGTTCTGGTATTGAAAACAGAAAGTACCCCAAACAAGCATTGTCTGAGCAGCTAGCAGAACATACCTGAGATGTAGCTGTCTAAAAGCCCAATTTAAACAAGTCGGTACGGCAACAGTGCCGGTTCAGTCAGCAAACTTTCCCCCTGAAACATCTTCATGTTTGTGGTGGAAAGAAGGCTTCTGCTTACTATGTGCCTCAAAATAAATAGGCCTAATCACAGCATCACAATAATACACTAAATAGATATTTTCATCGGTTTTGTTGACAACACAAAAACAAAAACACAGTATCCTTATCGTTTAAATATAATGGGATTTTTTGAGGCCAGCAGTCTGAGCCAAACAGAATCGAGTCATGACAGCTCTGGAAAACAAGAAGTTTCATGTCTCATGTATGCACGAGCCCATATAGAATATTACCCTTACCATCCCAGTCTCACATGCCCAAATTGATGTCAACGAGTCAGACGATTGGATCACTTTCAACCAATAGGAACACTGCAAAACACGGGTTCCTAACCAACTGAAAACCTCACCACCATGTGGCCTGTCAGTGGGGGGTGGCAGAGCTTGCAATCAACATGATCTCATGAGGCTAACAGAATATTGCAACGTTTCACACTTGATGCTAACAGCATGATTGATGTATGCATCTAGGATGTAGCACTCGTCGAGTATGTATGTATGCTCAGTACATTGTAGAGCGCTATGTTAATCGGACGTACAGTTAATTGGATGTACAGCTGCACACAAAGACACACGTGTGTTTAATAGCAATATTGTCTTTCATGTATTAAGAAGAAAACACATTACGCCATTGTGCACCGACATGTCTGTCAATGCAACTGCATGAGAGACTACACAAGATCCTCACTGCTTTGAAATCTAAGATGACTAAACAAATGTCATTTTCTTCAAAGTCATGCAAATTAGCCACGTTGCAAACTGGAGACTTGCTTGTTGTTGAGCTGCAGGCCAATTTCTATGTACAGAATGTAAACACACCTATAAACATCAGGAGGGGGGCTGCATATTCCCTTACTACATCCTACGATAGATAGATAGATAGATAGATAGATAGATAGATAGATAGATAGACACTGTAGTTTTTATGGAGTTTCATTTGTTTCCATGTGGAACAGACACAAGACTAGGACACAAAGACAACAGACTAGGACACAATACTAGGACACGAGGACAACAGACTAGGACACAATACTAGGACACAAGGACAACAGGCTAGGACACAAAGACAACAGGCTAGGACACGAGGACAACAGACTAGGACACAAGGACAACAGACTAGGACACAAGGACACCAGACTAGGACACAATACTAGGACACATGTACAACAGGCTAGGACACAATACTAGGACACGAGGACAACAGACTAGGACACAAGGACACCAGACTAGGACACAATACTAGGACACAAGGACAACAGGCTAGGACACAAGGACATCAGACTAAATGAGCTGGGCTTATTATTAGCAGAGGAAAACATGTTGTTGTCGTTGAGGAAACAATTGTAATTAGCTAAACAGCAGTCAAGCTATTTGCTTTAATCATTTTCCTTCCTTTCACAGTGGCGGCTATCTCTATTATCATTATTCGCATCTTCATATTCTCTATCAAAATAACTTGTTATTGTTGTGAAATTCATCATTATCAGTGTCATCTAATAACAATACAATGTCTTTGTAAGAAAACAACAAAGAATCTTTCCAATAGTGAAAATATGCAATTATTCAAGACAAACACGATTATACAAATACAACATTAGAAATTAACAAGCAGTTACACATCTGAACTGATACTATCTTGGTGTCTCCATTCACTGGCAGCTGCTAAATGCTCGGATACAGTTTGATTTCAGTTTAGTATTATAGGTGGCATGGGAGACCACAAACTTTAAAATGACATCAGTTGTCGTGACAGAGGCTAACAAACAGTCCAATCCTCTGTGTTTGTCGTTCACTTGGGTTTTTTATGCAACAACCCAATTGGACAACAGGCTTTAGAAGATTATTTTGGACTTGCCCATGTGATGTTACGTGCCTGAAGAATCATATTTGTGTCAGAGAGAGAAAAGGAATACTTGCATGAATGCATTTTGCAATTAGGTGTGACCACAGTAGGTAGTTGCAGTTTTATTTAATAACGTGCACTGCTGATGGGTACAGATGGAGAGAGGGTCATTAAAATATGTTAGCCAATCGATGAGCCCTGAACACACAAACAGCTATACAGTATAATGTATACAGACACGTACACACACACACGCACAGCACATCCATGCTCAACTCTCCGCCAGAAGCCAAGAAAAGGAAACGTGCTAACGGACATTACGCCTACAGCTCTGCAACGTCTGTGAAAGCATCACCCCACTGAGAGTACTGGAAGGGTCGTGGCATTGCCTCTGTTGTGCAGCATGTGTTTGCTTATTTCAAGAAAAGGAACGGTTAAAGGCGCTGCCTATCGCGCTACGATATGTGCTATGCTAAGCTGTGCTACGCTAAGCTGTGCTATGCTACACTAAGCTGTGCTACGCTATACTAAGATGCGCTACAATAAGACGTGCTAGGCGAATAAGCGCTACGCTAAGCAGTGCTACGCTACACTAAGCTGCGCAACGCTATACTAAGATGCGCTACTATAAGACGTGCTAGGCTAATATGCGCTACGCTAAGCTGCACTGCACTACGATGAGCTACAATAAGACGTGCTAGGCTAATATGCGCTACGCTAAGCTGCGCTACACTACGATGCGCTACAATATGACGTGCTAGGCTAAGATGCACAATGCTAAGCTGTGCAACGCTAAGATGCGCTATGCTAATATGAGCTATGCTACCTGTGCTCCTAGCAGCCCAGGCTGAGGGGCTCTCAATTGCACCCAGGAGGCCAGAGCCTGCTTACCGCGGAGAGAAACCAGGTCAGCCGACAAGGGAACGGTCTCATTATCTCCTGCGTGTGTGGCGTGGCACAGCTCATGCTAACAGCATGTTGTCCTGACAAGGCCACGGAGCAGACGGCGCTACAGTGAGCCACTCTGCGTCTAATAATGATGCAGATTACAGAGCCAGCTCTACGCAGAAGAACATAGAATGGGAAGATGTGTGTGTGTGGGAAGGGGGATGGGGAGGGGGGGGGGGGGAGTAAAAAAAAGTTTTTCGCTGCTTGGCCTGACAACTTGTCACAAAATCAGGAGGTCAGGTGTGTTTGCCTAGCGACCGTCAGCCGATCGATGGGCGACACAGACACACACACAATAGCTTGTTGATGACGGACAGCTCTCGACAAACACGCTGCATTTTTATTCCGTCTATGCTAGCACTAATCTGCAAGGTCGGCAGGGAGCTGCTACGTAGCGCCGTAGCCTCCTCCCCGCTCCAACAACACGGGCTCTGTTTTAGTGGCACATTGTTAGGCTGGCTGAGGGGCCGTGCACACCCTCTGACAACCCGAGTGTCACACACACACACACACACACACACGTGCGTCTAGCGTACCTCGGCGGCTAAGCTAGCTACCGTAGCGTGAGCCTGTGCATTCTGAGGAGCTAAATACCTCATTGCCTTTGTTGGAGGACGCGAGGCAGGACGGACCTGCGCCTGCTAGCTGCCGATATTGACAGCTGCAGCAACACACACACGCACACACGCACGCACACACACATGCACACACACACGCACACACACACGCACGTGTTAAGACAGGGAGTCCTAATAGGAGTCAGGCCTCCCCCTGCAGGCCATAGTGGGGCTGCCTGGCTGTGAGTGATGCCTGACCCGGCCAGACCATTAGACCAGTAGGGCAGAGAGAGAGAGAGAGGGAGAAAGAGAGAGAGAGAGAGAGGAGGTAATTAAAGCAGACCCAAAGCAGGGAGGAGGAGGGGGTTATGTGACTCAGGAATCCCTCTTCTCTGTCCAGTGGTGCAATGGCACTTAGCCAGAGACGGTGTATCTCTCTCTCTCCCTCCCTCTCTCTCTCTCCCTCCCTCTCTCTCTCTCTCTCCCTCCCTCTGTCTCAATCTCTCTCCATCTCTCTCCCCTTTTTTTCTGTCAACGTTGCTCTCTTGTTCCTTAAAGCATCCTGTTTGTATAGCATCCTGTGTGTGTGTGTGTGTGTGTGTGTGTGTGCACGTGCGTGCTTCCCTCTAACCCGCCACGCTGCCAGATAAAGTGCACAAAGTTAACTTTATGTTTTATCGGCACCTCCGTATACATGCAGACTCTACAGTATACATCGTATACATCGTATATATGCGGGATATATTGGGCTTTGTTGATCCTATTCTGGAACATTCACACTATGAACTTTGTTCTGCTGCAGGAAGATAACACACAGTTGTGCACAGACCTGTTAATGCTAATATAAAAATAAACTAACAAATAAAAAAATAAAAAATAATAGCAAATGTTTTTCAAAACAAAACATACTGTAAATGTGCTATTAACATTACTTGCAACCAAATAAATGAATGTTTACCTGAAACAAAAGATATGCCTTAATTAATCTACCTTAATCTTAACCTAGTTCTAATCAAGTTTATCCATATTAAAGTTTTAAAAGCACGCTGCAAATGCTAAAAGAAGGTATTTGTTTGGTAATGAGGCTTAGGCACTTGTTGACATGTATGACGTTATTTAAAGTGCATGTGCACTACTTGTTCAAGACATTTCTTTACGCTGTTGGCATCTGGATTAACATAAAATAATTGTAAACATCATTCGATTAAGAGTTTCGGGTGCTGTGTGCACTAACCTTAACGTCACAATCTACTGTACGCCGTTTACATATGTATGTGTATCACAGAAAATGCAATATCCATTAATGATGATGATGATGATGATGATGATGAGATGACTTATGGTGACTGCTTTAAGGTGATTATTTACATACTAGATTGTGTTATTTTAACTTCTGTCAAGTTCAGTTTCTATCCAATGACATATGTGTATATATTCTATATAATGTTAAGGTATTTAAAACAAAGTTGGAATTATGCAAAGTGACAATCAACACCAAAACACACAATATAGGATTTCAATGTTTAAAGTAGATTGTTGGCACTAGGAACAGACCATTGCCATAAACCCCTACTCTTACCAAGCACCCAAAGCAAATTGTATTAGCAAATTTAATAATATAATGTATAGTGTGTGATTACATGCTCATGATTTATTATTCAAAGTGAGGCATGCATGAGATTTCAAACCACCTACAATCGAGACATGTTAAATGTATTTACCTGAAATCATAAAATTAAATACAGTAATATTTCTGTGCAGGCTATGTGTAGCCTATGATTTCAAGTAATTACATTTTAACATGTCTTGATTGTATATTGATTATTTATCTACAATCAGGAGCTAATACTTGCACTGAGATTGCATGCCCATATAACTAAAAATAAACCTGTGGTAACTCCGTAGCCTTGCCGTAACAGTCAATGACCGAAATCTTTATCCTAAGATGCCAAAGGCTTTCTAACGCATCGAAAATTGACGAGAAAGGCCATTGACCAAGCTGCAATATTTGACAAGTTGGGAATGAGAACGTGTTGCTCCTGTGGTCAAAATAAATTACAGAAGGCTTGGTTTGCCTTCGGGTGATACTTAATTTAGAGAACGTATTTACTGAATCACTTTTACTTCATGAAAAAACAATCCTATTCCATTCATTGTGTTGACAACCGGCCATAATGCAGTTCTATGCACATCAAATAACACATCAAGAGGAATGGGTTTCTTTCCATTTGGATAATTTTGGAGCAACCATTTTAAAAGATCTATATCCTGCAAACAGCGTTATCCATAGTTGATGCACACTGCAGCAACTGCAGAACACAAAATAACATCTCGTGCGTAAAAACCACCAGCATTGTAAGCATTGCCATCATATGATAGCAAACATAACTTTCTTTGAGGGCCACGACTGTTGATTTACTTATTTATTTATTAGTGCGTGATGCAGCCAGTCAGTCCATATACCTCAAGCTTCCTGTGTTTCCTCGTTAGATGACAGGTGATCTGAGGGTCCTGCGGACCCCCGGCTGCTGGTCATGGGGTGCTGACAGACCCTGCATGGCCCCTGAGAGTACAGTAGCTGGGCACTACAGCCTGCACCAGCACTGTGTGGACGCAATCCAGCGGAGAACTCAAACTCAGAGATGAGATCAAACGATGGAGTGTGTGTGCGTGTGTATGTGTGCGTGTGTGCGTGTGTGTCCGCGTGTGTGTGTGTGTGTTGAGTGAGGGGAAAGGAATATGGAGCAAGCTAACAGTAACTCTAAGCTCCTGTCAGCTCACATCCGCATCTCTCCCCCATCCCCACTCTCCCTCACCCATCCCTCCCCCACATCAGATAGAGAGACAGAGAGAGAGGAGGGGGAGAGAGAGAGAGAGAGAGCGGGGGGGAGAGAGAGAGAAAGACAGAAGCAATTGAGATGGACAGATGAGAGGTGAATGAGTCTAGAGATCTCTCCAGAGGGGCAGGCGAGACAGACGGGCGAGCGAGTGGTCAGTCCTTGGCAACCCGCTCAGGGGGCGGAGCTACAGTTAGCAACAGCGGCTAGCATTATCGATACTGACAGGCAGACAACCCGTTTATGGGGAGCGGGGGGAAGGGGAGAGAGAGAACATCAGCTACGTAAGTCCCCCAATTGAATTACCGCTGTGTTCCAGTTCGGGGGGGTTTAGCTTCTTAGCTGTGTGTTCACGCATTGCACTCCTCCTCCCCTGCATTGTCCAACACATTCGTATTCATGTGTTGATATCTAAGAGGGCATAGAGGAGGTCAGCAAGGTCAGCGCTGCATGCTGGCCGGCGTCCCAGGCAGGGATCGGATGGGGGTCCAGGGTAGAGGCTTCCCCGTGCGGGACTGGTTTCTTAATCCCACTCTGGCCCGCTCCCGCAACGTTTGTATGCACTCCCGACCGCACCCGCGAACAGGAACACCCTACAAACCCTACAGGAACACCCTACAAACCCTACAGGAACACCCTACAAACGATGTCAACGTCTGGCTTGGTTCCTGCACACTGCTGTAGACTCTGAGTAGAACTGTGTTGCAGGTCTGCAAGAAAGTTCAAGCCTGAGCCAACCCAAAACAAACAGCAACTGCGGCAACCGAGTGAACCCCTGTCTGACTGCAGCCCCCCCCCCCTCCCCCCCCCCCCACCCCACCCCCCACCACCACCTTCCTCCTCATGTTACCATGACATGTTACTGAACCACCCCCCCACCACACACACACACACACGCGCGCGCGCGCGCACATGCAGATGGTGGCCGGCTGGGGTGCTTTTTTTGTTGTTGTTGGTTTGGTTATTTATTTATTTCCCAGCAGCCGGTCGTTAACCGTGCGAGGGAAGGGGGTTGGGGGTATGGGGGGCGGGTGAGCTGAACTGCAGGAGCCGGGACACGCAGGAGATGATGCGTGTGCATGGAGGATTTACTGTCCTACGCGCCCGTCGGCACGGTCATGATTTACGCCAAGCGCTGCTCGCTTCTTTGTAACTCTGCATTAAGCCGCATCCCTCTGGGTGGGTTGGCGGCGGGGCGGTGTCACTGGAGAGGGGAGGGGGTGTTCCTCACCCACCTGCCTGCTACTTAACTCAACGACACTCCCAGGCACCGAGAGCATCTCGGGGAGGATCATTTTGTTGACAAAACGTTCAGCTCGGGAAGCTATTTTGCAATATTTTCAGAGCGCCCCTTGTATATTTGGGTGAAATACTGGCGAGAACTAAATGAAAGCCTCCTCAACAGTGCTCATTATTATCCATTTCTTCCTACTCAACACCTCGACTGGTGTCGACGGGTGACAGATTTGAGATAAATAACAAAACCCAGACATTGTTAAATGGTTTCTGCTGCAGGATGGGATCTCAAAAAGACAAAGAAAAGCACACCGAAGAAAGCACACATTCCCACGGAGAGATGTGAATTACATGAAGCCAGCGGTCCAAGTCGATGAGGCATTGCGGGGATTCTCCCGCGACAGGGCAACTAACCCATTAATCTGGACCGACTGTTTGGAATGAACCAATTGAGCACACGCTGCTTAGCTAATCTCACACATATCTAGGCGCTGATGATTTCATTTGACCGTTATCGTCCGAGGTTGCGACCAAAAATTTGCCGCAGCCTGGGTAATTATCTGACAGTCGGCCGCTAATTACATTGCTGTGGAGAGCAAAAGGGGGGAGGGCGGCGGCGGCGGATATCTTAAATATGTTGCACAACCGCTTGCAATCTGGACATCTTCACATCTCACCAGATAGAGTGCCGTGGGTGAATGTCAGCAGCATGGCTACTTCTACTAAGATCACAAGTATGTTTCGCCAGCATGCTTCTCTAGGTTGTTCCTGATTAGCGCTGGAAATCACAAGGATACGCACAGCGCTGCAACACGTACTCGCGTGCTGACGTAATGCACAGTACGTCAACATATTGACATACAAAAACACAAAACGTGCAAATTTTGCAATAAAAAAAAACACAAAAAAAAACATATATTTTATTGCAATATACTGCATGCTATGTTAGTCCATCCATCCATCCATCCATCTTCTCCCGTTTATCCGGAGTCGGGTCGCGGGGGCAGCAGCTCTAGCAAGGGACCCCAAACATCCCTTTCCCGAGCCACATTAGCCAGCTCTGACTGGGGAATCCCGAGACGTTCCCAGGCCAGGGTGAAGATATAATCTTCCCCGAGGCCTTCTCCCAGCCGGACGTGCCTGAAACACCTCCCAAGGAAGGCATCCAGGGGGCATCCTTACTAGATGCTCGTACCACCTCAACTGGCTCCTTTTGACGCAAAATAGTAGCGGCTCTAGTAGAGTTCCTCACGGATAGCTAAGTTTCTCACCCTATCTCTACGGGAAATGCCAGCTACCCGGCTGAGAAAGTCCATTTTGACCGCCTGTACACGTGATCTTGTTCTTTCAGTCATGTCCCACCCTTCATGACCATAGGTGAGGGTAGAAAATTGCCCGGTAGATCGAGAACTTTGCCTTCCGACTCAGTGCTCTTTTCGTCACAGCGGGGAACGCGAACAAGACCCCGAGGTACTTGAACTCCTTCACTTGGGGTAAGAACTCATTCGACCGATGGAGTAGAGAACCATGGCCTCAGATTTTGCGGTGCTAATCCTCATCACACTCGGCTGCAAACTGATCCAGTGAGTGCTGGAGGTCACAGCATGATAAAGCCATCAGGACCACATCATCTGCAAAAAGCAGTGATGAGATCCTCAGGTCACTGAACTGCAACCCACCAAGACTACACCTCGATATCCTGTCCATGAATATCGCAAACAGGATTGGTGTCAAAGCGCAGCCCTGGCGGAGACCAACCCCCACCTGAAACGAGTCCGACTTACTGCCGAGAATCCGTACACAGCTCACACTTTGGGCGTACAGGGATTGGATTGCCCTTTAAAAGGACCCCCTCACCCCATACTCCCGCAGCACCTCCCACAGTATCTCCCGGGGGACCCGGTCATACGGTTTCTCTAGATCCACAAAGCACATGTAGACCGGAAGGTCATATTCCCAGGCCCCCTCCTCTTGTCTAACAGATCAAATACCTGTAAACATCCAGAGTCGTGTTGGTAAGTTTGCTAAGTCGTGTTTGTAACTTGGTAAGTTTATCCACAAATTCCTCTGCAAGATTTATGTCTTACTTTGTCATTGAGTTATAGTTGATCATTGTGCAATGTCAGTAAAAATACATTTCCTGTCAAATAGGTGGATCTTGACACAGTTATCCAGTGCTGTCCCCCCAGACTTTCCATAAGTAAAGGCTAGCTCTGCAAGACTACCCTAGAGAGAGCCGCCACATCCGTGAATACGGTTGCTAGGTCTCCATGGGAACCGTCTCTAGGTCTCCATGGGTACAGTTGCTATGGCTCCATGGGTACGGTCTGTAGATCTGTATGGTTACAGTCTCCATGGGTACGGTTGCTAGGACACATGCATTCTTGCAAACACACACACACACACACACATTATCTAGAATATGTTACCCAGGGTAAACGCATGCTCACACACAAAAAGGCCCAACCGTCACCAACGCACGCATCTCTGCTAACGCACACAGATGTCCACGCACCGACAAGAACGCGGTGTTTCAGCTTGATAACAACGCGTTTCAGCTTAGCGACGCATTAGGCAGCATGTTAAATACACTTTTGAGGCCGCCAGGCATTGGCTACCCGGCCGGGAACTGATGATACACAAGATGTCTCCGGGCAGGCAACACATGACTCGCAACACGTGACACGCTAAGCTTGTCGCGCCAGCGCTGGCTGCGCCATAGAAGCATGTTTGTAAAGGTTTTAAAGCTGGTAATGATCCATGTCTGTCTTCCATTGGTCCATTGCAAGGCTACCGGGCAGGCAACACATAATACACAACAAGCTAACCTTGCTGCGTTAGCGCTGGCTGCTCCACCGCAGCATATTTTTACATGTTTTAAAGCTGGCTGATCCATGACTGTTCACACACTGATTGGGCATTGTTGCACACCCCCACATAACCCGATTGGTCAATTCACACCTACCCTTTATACTTTTGCAGTAGTTTTTGAATCTGTCAGAAACTCCTTCAACTGTGTGCTATAGACTACTATGCTGTTTTGTCCAACATACTTAAAGCAACTAGGTTGGACACTGAACAGGTCAAAGGGGAAGGTCTTGGTATAGGTCAATTGTGCCCCACCTTGGGGCACAATTGTGTGTTTGTAGTGGGTTGCATTTCTAAAACTCACACATCTTTGTGACGGTTGTGTTCCAACAACACTGGCAACTCTGCACACAAAATGAGCAGAATATCAGTGATGGAAATAAGAGTCTAGACCAAAGTCTATGATATGAAAAGAGATCACAGCGACACATAAATAATGTTCATATTAGAGCAGCTCTCCACGAACAAGGAATTGGGACAAAAGCTTACAATAACCGTCTTAATGACAATACACAATGGTGTGTTTTCCTTCCTTCCTTCCTTCCTTGAGGTAATGAAACAGCATTAGCGTGAAGGTGCTTTCTATACGACAGCATATGGATACCCTCGTCTCCACCTGAGGTGTGTGGTCTGATGTGCGCCCCATGCCACATTCAGATTAGTGTGACATCATACAAAATGCATTTAGACCCGCTAACCATCTGGAGGCGGGCTAAAGCAGGTGTTCCTTCAGAGTGCAGTGGCTCTGAAACACTTCAATAGTGTATACGTGTAAGTATACATTCACACATATGTATGTGTACAAATGTATGTGTACATTATATACAAAGTGCATACCATATATACACAACTGCAGAAAATATGAAAGACCACTGCACATTCTTTAAAATGTAATACTGTAAATATACTGTAAAGGTAAAAAATAAAAATATATAACATTTATTGAATCATTCAATAAATACAAATCTACACATATACAGTATATATATATAAGATCGGAAGAGC
>JAODOY010084003.1:0-14728 GCA_025399855.1 Forbesichthys papilliferus
CAGATTCTGAGGGAGCACCCTATGGCATCGACTGGATTTCTATATTATCAATAATGTAGTTATCCGATTAATCTAAAGAATAATCGATTAGTCTAACAAATAATCGATAGATTAATCTACCAAAAAAATAATCGTTTGGTACAGCACTAAACTGATTAGAAACCACAGGCTTCATTCTCTTTAACAGAACCTGTACAAACACGGCGTTGTGGCCAACATCCTAGTTGAGATACTTGCCTTATTTTAAAGAACTAATGGGAAAAAAAACCTCATCAGGACATGGATGTAAAAAAGCTTCCATCTCTTTAGTAGTTCTGTCTACAGCAGAGGCTTACACCCTAACCTGAATGTAACTATATTCCCTTAACAACCAACATGTTATGTAACTGCATAGAGATGTGGGTGTGCATGATACCAAGAAAGAGAAATGGGGGTGAAAAAGCAGAAAGACAGGAGATTGAAAGAGGAGAAGGGGAGGACAGGGCCTAAGTAAAAGTATTGCAGGTCTCCATTTTCTTTGTTGAAGTGTTTTTTCATTTAGCTCTACGAGTTAAGAAGGAAAAACAGAAAATTAAAAGGCCAACTCACCTATTCTTCTCCAACTCATTATGTGTTGACCTGAAATAATAAAAGAAAGAAAAAAAAAACTCTGAGAACGTGTCACACACAGAGGAAATACAGACATCCAGACATGCATACATTGTAAATTAGCAAACCTTGACATGCATAGTGCAACCTTTTTCTGATATGTTAAATCAGAAAATGACACGTAGAACCAGTTCAGTATAAAGGAGGTGCCTTGGCTGGTATTACACAGAACATCACTTGTAAATATTGTCTATATCCTCGCTGGCTCAAGAATAGCCTCTGCTGTGAGATACGTTTTGGCAATCTTTTAAAAGGTAACTGCTGCAGTTAAGCCAATATTAACCATACGAGAGAATCCGCTGCCTTTATAAAGACACGCTAATTTGACTGCCTCGTTTCAATGGATTTATTTATCAGTCCCAAATGAGGCCCTCTTAGCCAAAGCAGCCTTCTCTCTCACACACACACAAACACACATGTCAACAACCCCCCACATGGTGATCTGGCCTGCAGCATTAGTAAGGCTTTTCTTCAACTAGCAAAGAAGCATTGTGCATTTGTGCGTGACCATCGTTGAAAGATCTTGCACAATGAGTGCACCGTGTGGTGTGTAGGGCAATGTGTTCAGAGTAGTGCTAACAGCAGCACACAAACACACACAAGCCAACACTGCATGGGGTGGCAGCTAGGGCTCATTGCTGTGTTAATAATGTAAAGTGAATCAGCTGGATCCTAAGAGTATCTTGGGAGGCAACATACTGAAGTGAAGGGAGACAGGCCACGCTCCTCCTGACATTTGAAAAAGGTCCATGGATATGCAACCCCCCCCCACCCTGTTCACCATACCCCCCCTCCCAGGAACCAAGCTCTCTATAGCACAAGTCTTCCTTGAAGATTATAGTTCCCTATCACAACCAGGACAATGCGGTGCAAATGAGAACCCAAGTGTATTTACTAGTTTCAGACTGACGCAGTTGTCATTTTCCTGTCCACGTTGTCTTAATAGAAAATGCACTTGCACCCATTTGAGCGCCGGGGGGTGTGTTGGTCTAAACATGAGGTGTGGTCTAGCGCGTTGCTGGCGCATTGCTATCTTGAGGCAGCAGAAAGTGATTGCGCGATTAACCAGCAAAAACCTGGTCTAAAGTCAACGCGAGGTGCATTATCAATATATTATCGCCTATGGCAGGTGGACAACATGTGTACACTCTACTTGTTACACATACAGGTACATGCAGGAGCATACAAATATGCAAAGGATTAAAAATGAATATGTGACATATTATTATTGTGTAACATACATAAACATATTTTAGGAATTTCGCTATTGCCTAGATGGTCTGCTCCAGCGCTTTTACAAACCCGCCAGAATAATAGTAATCCACCTATGATGCAAGCACACATTTTTAAAGGGAATGGGAGATGACACTCTGATTGGTTTATTAGTTTATTGTTTGTCACACTGATGGTTTATCTGTCGTTAAAATAGTAAAAATGGATTTGGACACGCCTTAAATGCAATTTGCCCCTTGCGCTTTAGACCGTGCGCTTAGATCGTTTCAATAAGGCCCTTTTTCAATCCGGTGATGAGCCAATGCCTTTAAATGTGGAAACAGGAATGGTGCGGATAAAAAGGGGAATGTGACCAAGTTGCATCAGTAACTTGAGAAAGTGCTTCTTCAAAAGCTACTGTATTAAAAGATAATTCAGCATGGCATGCTTTGACATACAAGGAACCCTCAGTGAATATGTAAGGCCATTAGACAAATGTATTCGTATCAATAAAAACGCCATATATCCCAATTAGAAATAACAATTAGCAAGATACATTAGCAGCCCAGTATCTTTATAGGCCAACTTACAAAAGGTACAGTCAAAAGGTAAGCTAATTGAAAGCTAATACACATTTAGTCAAATTCACAAAATATCTCCACCCATTTAGCTATTTTACCGTTCTCTGTGCGGTACTGAAAAAATAATCTGGTACTTCTACACAGCCCTGGACTAGGCATTTTCTTAGCACAGCATACTACTGACAATCTGCTAGGATTAAGTGCTCACATGCTCTTAATAGCTTGCACCTGACATATTGAACAGCCATGCAGCAGGGAATATGTGCTGTGCCCCAACCCGACTCACAAGCAACGTACAAACATGCATCTTCATTTCTATATATCAGCTTCAACAGTACAGCTATCCAGAGATCCACCTTTTGTGCTCTGCTACCATTACTCTCCATTAGTGACACGGATGTACATCCTAGCTGAACACAAACAATAACAACACCATCAAATCTATACTGTATGCTTACGAAGATCCCATTCACGGATGAAGCTACTGTACATGTCGGATGTTGTATTTAATTTAATGCTTTCTTTGTACCTAATATAATACCAAGCCATCAACATGTCAGTGATGATGCTCTGCAGATCAGCCTATGTTGGCTGAAGAATAGGCATGGGACCATATGTCAAGATAATATGTCTTCCTCTGCATGCATGCTAGCAGCTCAATAGCATAAAGGCAGCCCTGCTATAAATGGTGACGGAGGAGAGTTAGATAAACTTTAAGCCCTGACATGCTACAAACAAGGCGGCTGCACCCGAAGCAAAACCAGACCTATAGATATCGGATGATAACTGTTGCCATGCAGAAATAAGCAGTCTGCTCGGCTCATGATGAGTAATACCCTGTTCTGGTTTGTGCCCAATATAAGTATCATTGTATGTGTGTGTATATATATATATATATATATGGGGTCAGGGGGCCTTGGGTCAGGGACAATTTGACAATTTCCCACATTTAATTTTCTAGTCTAACACATATATAACAGCTTCATAAATGCATTATCTGTCATACAATGGACAAGCTTGTTTGCAAACTGACATATGCTGACTATACCCTTCAGAAGGAAATGGAAACTGCCCCTACCATGAAAAGGGAAGCACAAACCAAACAAAATGCTTTATATATAAATAGCATGGTACATTATATATTTATTATTATACACAAAATATCAATATTATGTTTTGTTAGGCTAAACGTATAAACGTTTTTAACACCGCTCTACATTTAGCCTGTCACACCAGTAGGTTTGACAGCTTGCTGGAACTTGTCAGAACACGTGGTCAAGCGATTTAATAAACAGCTGTGTATTAGGAAGAACACGAAGTAAAATAGGTTAGCCAGCCTATATGCATGTCATAACACAATTACGGTACGGGAACCTGACAGATCAATGAAAATAAATACCTATTGTGGTTATTGTTGAACTTCTTATTTCGAAATTTCCGTTGCCTCTGGTAGTTTGTGTTCTGATTTGACGGAAACGTTGAAGCATATCCATGTTCACATTCTGTAAAAATAAGGAGTCGTTAGGCACAATTACACCTCAATAATACTGTAACACAACCACCATGTAAACGTAGACAACAGTACGGTAGTCTTCTATCTAGAATCATGAAATACTGTAGTGTTGCACTGCAGTGCAACGTCCATAATGTTATTTTCACAAAGTCATTATGAACAGTGTTGTAGACTTCAGTAGGAAATGTGGGCAAACAAAGGCAGACAAACGTTTTATATCAAGTCAATACCTCGTTCTCTCCTTTCTAGATAGTCGGCAGCTTCCAATAACCGCTGGATATTCATCAACTGAACAGCCGTCATTGTTTGCTACGAGCCTGACTTTAATAGGTTCCCTTCAGGCTACAATAGCGTTAGTACTGAAAAATGACAGCAGGACCAATGTAAAGTGGTAGAAAGGCAGTGCCGTGGCTAGTATTACACGAATGTCACTTGTTTAAAACAATGTCATTAACAATAGTGTCCTCGCTGGCTCATAAATAGCCTCTGTCGTGGAAAAATGACAGCGTTTCAGACCAGCAGCCAATTCAATACCGGTACGGAAACCAGTGTAGCAAAGTACTAAAAGTCCAAAAGAAACACGAAAACTTTATATACAGAAATGTACAAACAATATAAAACTTCCCCCACAGCCATCAAACTGCCTGCTGCAGTCTGCTCATTCTCCTCCAGTTTGTTTACCTATCTTCACAGCCGAGGGGCGGGGATCGCGTGTTAGGGTGGCTAGCGTGAAGCATCATGGGAAACGTAGTACACGACCGTCGTTAAGGAAGGTTTAGAGCTGCACAACGTCAATTGAAAGGGAAATAACGGTGATCAAACGTACTACAATTGCATGTGCTTAATAGCACCGACCAAATAATGCCTGGCTAGAAATGCAGGATTTGGCTAAATGGCAAATGCAAGTAATCGGCTATAGCAGCTCAAACTGAACAGATCTGCCTGCAAGGAATTTTGACATACAGGTCTAATAGGGTCCTGCAAAAGCGAATCACATTAGCAATATGAACAGTACTCAGAGGCTGAGTGGTATACCTTAGTATCTACCCACACATTACTCCAACTGACAAGCTCTCAAAAATAATCTAATAAAAACCTACACGTCCCGTGATTCACTAGTAAAGTGGGTGTGTGCCGTTGCCCTTTGAAGCCAGGCCCAGCAACACGTGACATCACTACAAGGAAGATGCTCAATTGGTCTAATACTTTGACAGGCGGTGGAGGCGAACATGCGTTCGACCAATCACAATGTGACTTTGCGCCATGTGGAATCTGGGCAAACACACACACATTCAGGAAGCAAGCAAACAATTGCTTGAGAAAAAGCATATCAATTATTTTGGCCTGTAACAATTTCCTATTCAGAAGTTACATTACGGCAATATTTAGTGACCTATATGCATATTAGTCCTAAACAAGGCTCCGTGCAGGGAGCACAAAAAATACTTTCGATATAGCACACAGTTCTGGATTAGGGCACTGTATAGCCATGAACATGTAGAAGACTTTAATTAAAGTGTGTTTGTGTCAAATAAATAGCTATTGACAAACGATTGCAGTTTATCGTTCGGCAAATCTATTTATTCGACGATGTTGTCGAAGACGAGTCTGCGGAGGCAATGACATCATCCTAACGGAGCTGCATTGTAGTCAGATCATCTGAGTCGTGCCAGCATGCACCCACACGACCAAATAAACCATAATTGTATGTACCGTAGCCTATCACGACTGCATATCCTACAAGTAGAATGCTGTTTTAATGCTTGTGCTAGAGCAAAACTATGCATTTTGCTCTACACGTTTCTGCAAGAAAAGTAGGCTAAACAAAACAACAACAAAAAACTCCTATAACACTATCGATGATCATTTAGGTAGGCTAAGTAATTTGTAAAGCGAGCACGCAGTCTCTCTACATCAACAAGTCTTGGTGCTTAGTTGAATGAACTCGGCCCTTTGTTGTCTGAGACTGCTGACAATGAAAGTATTGTTTTATTGTAATTCTTAAACAAACTACAAAATCATATGCAACACAAATAAACTCACTTCCGTCTTTCCTCTCGGCGCTCTCAATAAAACTAGCAGCTTCCAGTAAAACTTGTACATTTTTCAGAAAGGTATTAATCTGCTCCATGGGGGAATCTTTTGAGTTGAAGACGTCATTGAAGGGACTAGACATCTCGAAATCTGGCTGATCCATGGACGTTTCAGAATCAAAAAACACGTCTTCGGTCCTCAAGTCTCTTTGTCTCTCAGCTTTGACCATTTCGTTATAGTTTGTGCACCTTAAATGGACTTTAAAAACAAAATGAAATACTGAGGCAGCTACTTGTGGACGCTGCTCTATCAGACGGGGTTTTGTGAACGACACTGGGTGGATCAGTGGCCGATGTCTGTAGACTACGGTGCGTGGGGAAATAAACGTCAGCCTTCACTGTCCGGGGACTCCGCATGGTCCCTATCTCCGCCGGCTACTAAATTATAGCCTAGATATCCTGTAGGCCCACTAATATACTCTAATAATTAATTAATATGGACTGTTATACCCAATATTTGAATAAGCATTCGTCAGTAGTAAAATAATGTATTTAATGTAGGCTACCACAATTGTGTTGATACGATGTAGCCTACAATAAATAGGCTAAGGCTTTACTTATGTAGTTTTAAAATGACATCTACATGTATATAATGTGTGTATAGATTATTATTATAATATCCAAATTTGTTTTTGGATTTATTATTTAGAGTGCCATGTGATCTGATGAAATGTTTCGCATTGTTTTAATCAGTTAAAAACCATGAGCACCTCAAGATTCTGAATATAAATTATAATAGTTATAGAGTTAATTTAAGCTTCCTTTGATTTGTGATAGAACTTGTAACTCTAAAGTTACAACTCTTCCATGTGTTTATGGACCTTTTAACAGAGCTTGTTTTCTCTAATACGTTTTGAACCGGAAAATGTAGAGGCTGGGATTCAGCTGTGATACTCGGCCTGCCACTTCAAAGAGCCCAGCGCACCACATGCCTGTTTGATGCAAAGTTCACAGAGACAAAATCTTTCAAGTCCAACGCTATAGCAACCCATTTTAACAAGCGCACTTCTCACGGTTACATATTAGCCTGGCGTAACCAAACCATATATTAATTTATAATCTCAGCTAAATAAATTGAGCTGAGAGCATAGTCTGGCAGAGTCAGGCTAGTTACATACTGCTCACAGTTAAATTATTGCTATTTAATGCACTGATCGAGACTCACCATTATGGTTTCATTAATTATATATTTGAGTAAAATGTTATTTAAAGTGCGAAGTTTACATTTTTACTGATCAAACCATTTTTTTATTTCTTAGATATAAATTAGCAATATGTTCAATTCTTTCCCACCAGAGTTAGCCAGAGTTAGTTAGTTAGTGTGTTTGTATTCTATGTAGCCATATAGCATACTGTATACAGCACATACTTTCATTTTCACATGCTAATATTCTACACAGGCCATAAAACCCTTTTAACCCAATATGAAAGAAATCACTTTAGGAGTAATATTTGTAACTACAATTGCATCAACAAGAGGTCACAGTTCACTGTGACCAAGGAGGCCTCATATTTGAAGCAAGAATCACTGGAATGTTGAAAGCAGGAGGGTGTCACACACACAATAAGGACACACCGTGATCACTGTGTAGTGTTGTAGAGGCTTGAAGATTATATAGCCTAGGGATGTGGACATCCTGTGGACACACTGTCACGCTATCGTTCTGATTAAAGGCTGTTCCTGGCTGCCTTAATTAAAGGGTAACACCCATGTCAAAACAAAGGGACGAGCACGACTATGTAGCCACATGTGACTTGTTGAAACTGCAAGAGGGGAGAAGGTTGCCTGGGTCAAATATTTCTAACACAAACACACACAGTTAATCAACATTATATACCCCAGAGAGGAGCCGAAGTTAGGCACACATTTATTAGATTATATGATCATATAAGATTTCATGTGGCACATTAATTAAAGGAGCCTTTTTGACTCCAGGGATGTTAACTATGTTAAACAAAACAAACAAACAAATTTTAATCAATAAAAAGATCAACCCTGACGTTTTGACGCATAACACACACAACACACTTACTTACTTTGTAACATACCTGCAGGTACTGTAACACCTGTATTGATTACAGAGGCGAAGACCCCACCCAGAGTCAATTCATTATGTCAAGGTGTGTTTCCAACACTTTTCAAAATAGATGAAAATTGTGCATTTAGGAGTTGAAATACTAAGAATTTCTCTAACTATGGCCCTAACGCACGTGCAAGATCACATGACAATACAAAGTTGGCAGGTGGGGATTTTGGTGATTAGCAACCTGGGCATGGGCAGCATGACGGATGCGTTTTCAACCGGGGAAATCGGTTCTGTATGGATGCACGTTTGACTATGGTGCTAAAAGAGCTAGTGTGTGTGGCTGCGTGAGTAAATACGATTAGTTATCCTTGTATGCAGTATGTATCCCACCTGCCCGACCCAGGTGGGCTGTACACAGAGAGAAGATAAATAGTTCAGACTCCGCTACTCCACTAATAATGTCTTCATAGACATTATGGCTTGGGATACCAGAGATTATAGCACTAAAAATTAAAAGATGCCTCTTTAGGAGATTCTACACTACAACACTATTAATGGAAATGAGCGCTTTCATACCAGGGATAATATTAAAATGGCCATAATGTTATATTAAAAACAATGGTGTGGATGATGATGATGATGATGATCATGATGATGATGGTTATAATGCTAATAACAGACTGATCCCCAGTAAGAAGACTTTGTCTATTGAGAACATAGCCAGATACAACTCATATATTCTGAAGGCACTAATGGAGTGCCAAGAGATGAACTGACACAATAAAACCCCTTGGACATAATGTACTGAATCTCATTTGGCTGTTATTGTTTTATGTGAAAACTCACTGGTATTTTCATAAAAGTCACCCACTTTTATCATTTTCAGCAGAACGCTCTAGCTGTTCACGTATGTCCTTTGCACAAATATATGGTTTACGCATTTTCCTCTTTATTCATTGGGTTTAGTGAACATGATGTTGATGTCGACATAAAATGTCCAAATAGACATTTTATGTCCGTTTGTTTTGCCTGTTGTGTTAGTCCGCACACGTTCATCCACCTCTGAGTGTATCTTGACCTCTTCATTCACAGATTTGTATTGGTTGAGGGCTATGACAGAAACGAACGGTGGCTTTCAAGATGTTATCATGACATGTTCTCACTAAACATGGCCTGGACATTTACATTTAACTCTTTTACAACGCATTCTGTTTGTCTCTCTAACATTAGAAAACAAGTACAGCTGATTTACATTCACACAAGAAAGTCTAATCTGTCAAATGTAACTAAGGATGCACATGAAAAGTGAAAAACACTTCTAAAATACTGTGGCACTGGCAGAGTGCATGTGTAATGTTATGCCATGTCATACACCGTCATAAATCAAGATGTAGTTTCTCTCTTTTGTTTTGGGCCCTGTCCACTGGTGTGGCCAACAAGACTATGGAAAGAAAACCTCTTCCTGACCCCTCATGTCGCCCGTTCCCCTCCCCAATAGCTTTGTGGGGGGTCAGTCGTAAGCACAAGCACGTCATGCACTGTAAATGTGACCCTTTCAGTTGTTTTCCTCCACAGGTCAAATAGGGTCCATTCACACACAGACGCATTGACATTATCTTCATTCATTTGCCTTTTGGAAGCTGTAGTTTGGGCACAGAGCGTGGGTGGCCCCGAGCAGAAAATATTTCACCTTTAAGTGTATAACATTGGTGTTAACAGCTTTTCCTATACTGTGTTCAGCGCAGCCAATAGCTTTTCCTATACTGTGTTCAACACAGCCAATAGTTTTTCATATATGTTCAGCGCAGCCAGAGTTTCTCTGCGTGAGAACTGCCTCTGCCCCTTGCCCATATACTGTAATTAATTGGTTTACATGTCAACTAACCATGGTGGCTCATTACACGCTGAGCTCAGCGAATCCCCCCTGTTTGTTTGTGTCAGACCCACAACAAATACCGCTGTGCTTTCGTTAAATCTTATTGGCTAGATTGTTTGTGTGCAACCTGAAGGCGAGCTAACGCAGACGCTGATGCGTAATTACTATCCGCACAGCATTCACAGGCTGTGTTCAAAACACCGTCCGTCAAGCAGAGCAAATGCTCGATGCAGCGGGAGTAGCAAAACGCTCTGAGGGGGAGGAAGATCCTTGTTCTGACCTGGGGCTGACACCGGGGGACACGCCACCATCAATGTGTGTTAATTTTCCAAAGGGCCGGGTCCAATGCGCATCGCTGCTTTGTCAGTGCTTTCTAGCCAAGATGCCAATCTGTCGTCCATCAAGATAACAGTCTGGATTGTCTTTTGTTTTGGCGAGAGCTGTACGGCCTCTTGGGGTGGAAGGGTTGGAGCGGGAAAGGTTTGATGCTATTATCTCCTCTACAGAGACACTCTCGGGCCTTCCTTGGGATACAGTATCAAAACGAGTCATTACTGTATATGAATGTACCACAGCCTGGTATCCATCAATCACTGCAGCTGCTTCTACTATCTACATACTGGAGGCTAGTATTCTATTTTGCCTAATATACCACTGTAGCAATTGTGTGCAGCTTGGCCAAGTTCTCGCTCCCTGCTGAGTCTAACGAGGCTATGGACCTCGTGAGACCATCGTGAGCTCCAATTTAATTTTGCCTCGACTATCACGCTTGTTGCTTGTGTTGAAAACAATCAGGCAAACAATCAGTGGCTAGCCAACGTTTTTCCCAAGGCGGCGACATCAGCGTACGCATTACGTTTCGGTTTTCACCGGCATTTTAAACATTCTGATTGGGTGAGATAAATACTGTACGTAGTCCAATCGTATGTAAGGAGGTTTGACTGAAATGTCTCAGCACCGGCTTTGTGACAAACGCTTTTGAATCGATGAGTTCCAGACTGATTTTTAATGCTGTGTTCAAATGGCTTTATGTTCAGCACGTTCACGAGAAGAGTCCATTTGAACGCCTCTATCTAACAGCTTTGAGTTCACGAGTTCCATTTGAACGCAGAAATAGAGGCGAGGTAGAAGAACGGCGTGCCAGATCGAGATGGCATCACATCGGCTAACTCTGCTTCTGTTCTCCCCGTGGAAAGAAGAGACTTCAGAGAGATCTCATCTATCTGGTGCAGCGACAGGGTGGAGCAGAAGCCTGTTAGACCTGGTTGTGACATCAGCCCTCCCCTGGCGAGTGGCCTTTGGCTCCTGGTCACCATTGTTCCCCTGCGTTCCCAGGCTCACATCTGGTGACAATGGAAGAGGAAGGAGAGCCACTCACACACACACACACACACACACACACACACACACACACACACACATATGCACACATACGCAAGCACACCTACACATACACACTCACACACATATGTACACACACGCAAGTGTACACACACAAACACACACACATATGTATACACACGCACACATACACACATATGTATACACACATACACACATGTACACATGCATACGCACGCACACACATATGTATACACATACACATACACACGTACACACACGCACACACATATGTATACACACATACACATACGCACACGCACATACATATGTATACACACACACACACACACACATGTACAGTACACACACACAATAAAACACACACACATACACACATGTACACACACACACGTGTACACACGCACACGCACACACACACACACTATAAAACACACACACATACACATGTGTACACACATGCACTTATAAAAACACACACAAACACACACAACTGGTGGCAGTGTGTGTGTACAAACAACACACAAACACAGACCCTCTCTCTCTCCCTGGGAGAGCGAGGTAGAGAGAGGGAGAGAGAGAGGGAGGTAGAGGAGCCCCTCAGACAGAGGCAGGACAGGATCCACACCCAGCAGGCAGCACATATCAGCCTGCATGCTGCTGTCCCAGGCCCCAGCCTGTCATCTACCCACGGGGGTCGCAGACAGTCGTGTCTGGAGCCCCCTCTCCCCCCGATGGAGGTGTGGCACTGCACACACACACACACACACACACACACACACACACACCAAAAACAAGGATGTGTGTGCATGCATGTATGTGTGTGAGTGCTGTCCCTTTGATGTGGGATGGGAGCCCCGGGCCCTGTGTGTCTCTTCCCCTCTGTGAATTAGAGGGGAAGAGATGAGAAGCACTGGGAGACGAGAGAGAGAGAGAGAGGTTGGAAGGCTGAATTACAGATGAGAGACGAAGGGAAGGATTGGTTGGACAAACAAAACAAGGTGTGTGTGTGTGTGTGTGTGTGTGTGTGTGTGTGAGTGTGTGTGTGTGTGGGGGGGGGCACCACCCTTAAACAGCCTCCTCGTGTGCACCTGCATGCAGTCTCACACAGTCACTCCTTTATGTAGCATATACGTCACATGGTCAGATAACATTGCATCTATATATGTATAAATATTAGGGCTGGGAGCGTTCACGCGTTCATCTTTGCGATTAATGTTTAACGTGTTTAAACGTTTAAAGCTTGGAATACCACTGATCTGCAATTCTGTGTCTATTTTTTGCTTATTTGCTCTGTGCCTGTGTGACAGTAGACTGAAATACACCCACCCACCTACACACACAGACACGTGCACGCACACACACACACACATAAACACACCCTGGCTCTTTCCTTGATAGCTGTGGAGGAGTGTCCCGGGGTAGACAACGGTATAATCAGGCAGCGGTAAAAAATAAAAGGCGTAGGTGCGGAGGAGGGAGATGTGCTCGTTCCTTCCTCGGGTTATTTTAATGCCCACTTCCTGTTGTCACCGCTCACAGTTTCCTGCCTGAGGGTCCCCTGTTCCTCCACACGTGTATCCCACAATCCCTCTCTTTGCTTCTGTGTGTCTACACAGCAGTAGGGATTTGGTGTACGGTCAGTATTGGTGATTCGCACTTTACAGACTTGTGTTAAGATGTCCGCTTTATGTTTGATCCCTATTAAAATGTTTCATGTTCAATTTAGCATAATGAATACAAGCTTGTGCACACTGTGTTATGACGGGTTTCTCTGGGCGAAATAATTTGAAAAAGAACTTGCTCTCTCCGCTATTGCAAGCTAAATGTAAGATAATACACTTTTTTATCAAATTCACCAAATGTCTCCCCGCATTTCTCTACCTTAGCGTTCTCTGTGTGTGCTGAAATAATAAATCAGGTACTTCTACACAGCCCTGGCTCTGTAAATGTACACAAACGTACACAAACGCCGCTCACAATAACAAAGCCGTAGTACTACCAGAGTGCTACGGCTTTGCTTCACAATGTGTTTCAATGTGTGAGGCGGCGCTGCAATGTTTTGATTCGAGCTCGGAGTTAGCAAGCGTTATGGAGAATGACTAACCCTGCCTTTAAGGCTTTCACAAGGTCTTGTTGTAATATTCTGTTGTAAATCATATGATATTTAAGGATGGGTGGCTAATGCGTCATCATGCCTGTTGGGCGTGGATATTCTCCCCTCCAGCTTGCCTTGCCTTGACTCTCTCTAACCTTCATAGGGATCAAGGGGGGGAGGTGCTGAGAGAGGGGTATGTGCGATTTGTCTTATCCCCTCTGCAGGTTTTCCCAAGTTCCCAGGCGTATTCACTTGTGACTACAACGTGGGGTTCAGTTACACTGTTACAGCTCCTTTGAGCACATGACTCCTATTCACCTCCTGTATGTTTGGTCCTGCCTGACCTGGAGGAGATGAAATGCAGCAGTACAATGAAAGAGCTTGGCCTGCTCATGCTACTGCATGCAGGCCTGACCCTTCAATGGTTAAAGCCCCAGCTCAGTCAGTTGGTCTGTACGACAACACGTCTGTAGTCTTTGTTGGCTGTTTTGGCTAAGTCAACACACGCGTACGCGCACACACTACACACACACACTCTACACACACACACACACACACACACACACACACACACACACACATACTACACACACACACGCGCACACACACTACACACACACACACACACACACACACACGCACACACTACACACACACACACACATACTACACATACCACACACACACACACTACACACATACATACTACACACACACACACACACGCGCACACACTACACACACACACACACACACACATACATACTACACACACATGCACAGTTCTTTACATGTAGCTCATCTCCTGCACATTTTCCTTTGTTCTTTTCCCGCTATTCATTTAATCTTTCCCCCGTGAAACATTCTGTTACTTGCCTGCTCCTTCAACCCATACATACCGCTTACCCTCCAGTTCCTGTCTGGTTGTTTCTCTGCATCCTATTCAATGGGTGAAGGGTGGGGGAAGGGGAGGGATTGCAGTCTTGCCGTTCCCACTGAGCCTGACAGTGGGAAAGGATTCTCTGAATGTGGGACATATAATTCTATGGGGTGGACAGGTGGACAGGAGTGTGCGTGTGCATGTGCATGTGCGTGTGTGTGAAGTTACGGAGCTATCGTGAAGCATGGCTTTGCCCAGATTGTCACAAATTACTTTTTACTGTATTTGCAGAAGGCTGTTTAACTTATAGAAAACCACAGGGACATTCCAGACATTTGTCAACTAGGAAATGTGATGTTGCAACGTTTCGCTGGTCTCGCCGGGGTAGGACGACCGGGGGGACGGACCACATCCCCAGTGCCTCACGCCCTCACGTGC
>JAODOY010084004.1:0-14722 GCA_025399855.1 Forbesichthys papilliferus
ATATATACCGTATGTAATTATAAATATATATATATATATATATATATATATATATATATAATGTGCACGTAGTTCTAGGTTCCTTTGTTTACGTTTCATTGTGGTGGCTTAATTTGTACACGATGACGTCACCGATCGCGAACCTTTGCTGAGAAAGTGCGAAGATATACAACAACAGTCAGAATACCCAAACTACTCTCTTTCTATCTTTGATTGCCTAATCATCACGTAAACATAAATGAGAGAACAGAGAACCACACCATAAATCATGCCTGAAGCAGAACTGCTAGATAAAACAAAATAATAATAAAAAAACCTGTCCCATCATTAATCATAACTACATCATAAAATACCTTGTATGTTCAGCAAACAGGGGCCAGGGATAAGAAAATAAATGCATTTATATGATCGTAAGGCGTGCCACAACATGCTTTGGGCTGTGCAGTCAGAGTAAAGTGTGTAAGCAGCACTTAACCCTTATCGTATTTAGACCACAGAACCGTGAAAACAACATTCTCCCTGGCATATCCAGGCCCTGGAGGAATGTGCCCTGTGCGCTGTCGTGGTCGTGAGTTGATTTAGTCATTCTTTGATGCCGCCTCTAGTTAACCGTCTCCTGCTGAGCACTGACATCCTGTCAGCATGGAACCCCTTCTCATCCCCCAGGTTACTACATGACCACGAGATCTGTTTGTGTGTGTGTGTGTGTGTGGGGGGGGGGGGGGGGGATTCATGAAATCGCTATAGGAGGAAGGAGAGAAAAAAGAATAGTTCAAACAAAATATGTAAATATGGTACATTCTGTTGTTTTTTTTCCTTTCAAAGAAATTTTTGAATAAATATGAAATAAAAAATATGAATATATTTAATTTACAGCAGCCTTTTGTAAACAGTAATGGTTTCTGTTTGCATAAGAGCATGAACATTTGCTCTTAAGTCACACAAAGATGTAAACATCTGTCATTATTTCATAGTATCTCGTATTCCTAATGAACTGTTTCTAACAGCTAATGAATGACAAGGGGGCTGAATACATAACCTCTAAGGTCCCCGAGGGTGTGTGAAATTATTTGTAATTACTTCTTCTGGTAATAAGTACTTCACGGTCCCAATAAAACCATCCACATTGCCCTCAAGGACCTTTTATGCCGTCATTAGATTGTAGCAAGTCCAAGCAGAGAGGTCTCACGCCACCTTAATTGTAGGGAATACAGAGCCTGTGGCTGCTCGCGGTTTCAAATAGCTGTAATTGGCGCTGAGGTAACAAGCAGGTAACTGAATCGTTAGGTGTACACTGCCAGTGGCTTTAACAGTCATCGGGGTGTCGGAGCTAAAGTGTCACAGCTTTCTCGGCACCTGAGAAATGAACAAAGTTAAGATGAAGAGAATTCAGTGAAAACAAATAAATCATTTCAGTCACGTATTCATGCTGTACTATTTCTGTTGTATCTGGGTTCAATGTGTTTTTCTTGCTAAATTGTATGAATGCAAACTTCAGTTAATTCCAAAAATGTTCTTTCACCGTCTCTCTCTTCTAAACCTCTCTCTCTCTCTTTCTCTCTCTCTCTCACACTCACACACACACCTCAGCTTCATTCTGGCTGTTTGATGGGGGCCTTTACATGCCGTTACACTCAATACCCCACCCCTTATTCACCCCCACATCTCCAAACACCAAACTGTGGAGTCCTAATGAGTAATAATCCCCAGTGCTTGCCCCGGCTAAAAAGGGAGAGTCAAACGGCGTCATTGACCCCGGCTCTCGACAGCACGTTCCAAAGATTAAGCAAACACTGGTAATTGCCCCCAAGATCGGGTTCTGTTTTGGCGCTTTGTCCTTCTCTCACTGCCTGATGTGTATTTGATCTGCTGGTGGACGCCAGCAGTGCCACTCATTCACTCCTCACATCTTAGCTCCACGCAGAGAGATGGAGTTTAAGAGTCAAGCAGTGGGGCCAGTAGGGTGGTATAATATAGGTACAATAGGGATGGGGGGGGGGGGCTGGCCTCTGGGAAGAAGTGGGGGGGTGGGAGGGGGGTGGAAAGAGGCAATAAGACACCGGGAAAATTTGAATTAGCAGCCAATGGCAGTATGATGTGCGCACATCTTTTGTGTGTTTGATGTTATATAACCGAGGGTGTCAGAAGATAAGATGTTGTTGCTGCTGAGGAATATAAATATCCTATATATTCGCATTCATAAGCACAACTACACATGCGCACACTCACACACACACACATGCACGCGCACAAAGGTTTTGCACTTCCTGGCACACGAGTTAGCTTGTAAACACACTTGATCAAAGACAAATATGTGATGTTAAGTATTGCAAACAGAGACTATAGCTCTCAGACATGGATTAAGGCTATAATATAGACTAAGAATGTTTTTTAATGGAGATCTTCTTTGAAATGTTATTTTTTTCTTGGACTAGCCTTAATCCATGTCCGGGAAACTGGCTGTATACATTAAATTATCTAATCCTTATAGGCTGTTGTGGAAAAAGGACATGCATTTTAATTCCAACACTGCTGTATTTTTACTATATAGAAATCATGTCAGGACAACCGGAATATACATTTTGTTAGGCGGTTTGTTCAGAGAAAATATATTTGACATCAAAATGCTCAGTATATCTCTTCACCCACTGTTTGTTCCTTTGAAATACGTCATTATGATTTATATATTTGATGTACTCTGAAAGATGTTAGAACCTATTTAGCATGTATGGCTAAATAAATAGTATGAATAGTATGACACACAGACAAACTGAACAGTTAGGAACATATGCAAAGTCATGACAACCCTCAAAAGGTTTGTCAATGATAGGAGTTGTTGTGGTAGCCAACCGTGACACCAAGACCAAAAGTCAGCGAATCCCTTCTGAAACAATCAAATAACCTACGGTTTATAAAGCCTGTTGAATATGTGTTCTTCTTCTCCAAGAGGAAAAATATATATATAATAATAATAATAATAATAATAATAATAATGAGAAAATCAATAATTGGATGTGGATTAACTCTTACTAGGGAGATTTTACCAGGAAATATGATTGGATTAATTAGAGGAACTTTCTCCTGGGACATTTGACAAGATAATCCACAATTTTTTATTCTATTGAGATTGATACAGAGATCAGATGTTAAAAATAAAACATTGTTAACCAAAACAACATAAAACAAAAGCATTTTGGAGGCCTGGTTTTAACATGCTTCACCAGGTCTCACTGTCAACATTTTGTCAGTTTAAATGGAGTTTGACAGATAATGGAGAGATAGAGATTGAGATAATTGAGATTGCTATCTAGTCAACATAATTATCTGATTCACAATGCTATTTAACTTGTTGTTAACATGTTGGATGTTAACAGTTTTCTTTAACTGTAATGTGAAAGGTTTAAGCACCAATGAGGCATAATGATAGTTCCCGTAGGCTTAGCAATTTCTAATAAAACTGTGTGACAAAACTACAGGAATGTTGCCCTAATTAATGAACCCACCAGCCCCTATTCTGTCTGGTGCCAAGGAACATGTGGAACCTCTAAAAGTCTGTTTCTGGCGGAGCGAATTATCCCCTCAAACCAGTCACACCAGGATATCAGGATGCAGTACAGAGTAAAGTTAAAGGTCTCGTCGTGATCTGATTCCGCTAAAAGCATCTTTTGTATACACGCAAGCTGCCGGGGAGGGCTTGTGCACATTTTCACACAGATACACATACAGGAACATAGCTCACTGGCAGATTAGTGAACAAATCAACCAACCGGATGGAGACATGGTCTTAACAGTTCTCTGTAAACTCTTTGAAGTTTAAAGAAGCAGTAATGAAGGTATTGCAAGTGTTGTTTTAGGACCAAATATTTCTTGAACTACAACTAGAACTCTCAAGTTCATAAATAACGGCAGGCTACCAGCTAGTTCTCCAACTGATACATGTGTAGAAGTAAATTACATCAGACAAAGAAGTGACAATCAAGCGGCTAACCAAGATAGGATAGGCTCCTCAGACCCATTTAGGGAACTTAAAAGACAAGAGAAGACCACTGGATAGGGGAGGGGATCCTCTGGTAATTGCTAGAGCGACATGGGGGCATATATGTGAGGCCTTGGGCTGATATTAAAGTGACCCGAGAAACTCCAGACAGGACAGGTCACTAAACAGTTCTGGCTCCACTGTGGAATGAGCCTCCCCCACTAGCCTATACCCATTTTCAAAGCATGGCCTGCCTGCTGGGTTGCCAGGTTGGACAACCCGCCTCCTGAACGCAGAGGATGTGTCTGGTCGTACTGTAGCCTATGCCAAGTTGGCCTGCAGGTTTGTATTCCTTAATATCCAAAATAAAAATAATATCTTTATTTTGTTGTTTTTTTCTTCAACTGTCAAACATGAATGCAGTTATTTTCTACCGTTCCAAAGTGGATCCCAGGTGGTCCAGCCACCCCTTCACCAGAAAACATCTAGTTTGTCATTAAACCAAAACTCCATGTAATGATAAGTCCACATTACGCTGTGTTTGTCAAAGGCCAAGAGCAATTCAATGAATTAAGATCTGCTTGAATTGCTGTCATTAAGCTTGTGTTTATTTAAGCATAACTGACCGAATAGACAAGTCTATACAAGACTATACACAAACAAAGCAGGCTAGCTATATGGTAACTATGGTTTCTGCAGTTATGCATTATAACAAACAAGACATTGTCAGATAAGAACACATCTTGATAGTCCATCAATTTGGTGTTTGCTTGAAAGATGAATTGATGAATTGGACACATTTCTACACACAGAAGATGTATTTTATTCTGAAGAAACTAAACCGCATTCTTATTACTTAAGTTTTCAAAAGTTCCCAAAAACAGTTCTATTTTTTACATTAAAAAGTTCAATGGAAGCTATTTTAGTGCTCATATACATGTACTTCTCTTACGATACTCATTTGGTGTGGGGGTGGGGCGCAGTGGGTAATGTATGCCCTGTTGTATGTGTGCGTGCACGTGCATATGTGTGTGCATGTGAGTTCGTGTGCAAATGTGTGTGCTTGTATATGTGTGCATACATACTGTATGTGTGTGTGCGTGCGCGTGCGTGCATGTGTGTGCATGCCTATGTGTGTGTGTGTGTGTCCATGTGCTCCAGTGTTTACTGCAATAGGGTCATCAGCGGCTGTGCGATGCCTACCTTGGTCTGACGCAGTCACTCTGGCTCCACAGTGGGCGGAGGCCATAGACAACATAACTGTGGGCCCTGCAGCCCACTGTAATTAGGCTTATTAAAGCTGTCACTCAAACAGCTGTCCCAGTCCAGTGCTAGCGTAGCCTGCTGCTAACATCAATCAGAAGGCGCGACCCAAGGTGCTAGGGGCAAGGCGCTGCATGGCGCTAGTTATAGCCCCCTATGCTAATGGCTAAGAGGAGGTATCTGTTACGGCCTCAGTAATAGTACTGACACTACACCCTGTTCTCAACCCTTCCCTGCCTCCCGAGCCTTTCTCGTCCATTTCTTCGAGCCTGAAGATATGTTTTGACAGGCTGATTGTTTGCTGGCATGACGCGGCATAACAAGGGACATATGTTGCCACGCAGGAGGAAGAATATGAAAGCAGCATCAAAGAGCGGCAAATCAGATTTCGGGAACTTTAAAATCTACTTAGGTATCTTAACAGAGATGTTTTCAATTTGGTGGAATTGCATTCTTTAGTGTGGGCTTAATATACACATTAAACACGCATCATTTTATAGACTTATAATTTCCCATGAATTTCCTGTTATTTCAACTAGTTTAGCTTTCATGAATATGTATACATTTTACTTTGTCTGACATTTATATAAAGATTTATACACATGATTTATGTGTCAATTTGCACACATACATGACCAACAAAATGCTGCACACATGTACACACACCCAATCACAGCCATAGATACACTTCTTTTCCTGTTTACGCAATTCCGCTGACTCGTTGTTTTTTCTGACAGCAAATGTGTGTTTCAAAATATCCCGAGGGAGGTGTAGATCTGTATTTGTGCTGTTAACCTCTTGATTTCCAGCAGCCATAACAAACTGTGTGTGGAACTACTTGGTGAAGACATGCATTGTTTATACTGCATCCACTGTCGAAGAGCTTGAAAGATCAACAACATTATTCCATTATTATATTATATTAAAGTGAATTTTTGATTACTGTGGTTTAAAATGTGATTGTGATTGTAATTGATGCTCACATATATGAGCAACAATTCATAACTATAGCCTATAGGAATGTATGAGATGTTTTGTGGTTGTCGTGCATTCGCTTTTGTACATAGATAGGGAGATTAAAAAGGTTGGTAATAAACATAGCTTATACATCTCATGGTTATATAGGATAGAGTTGGCCTCCATGTTTAAACAAAAATACTCAGGGTTTTGTAAACAAATATACACCAAGCTTAAATGCAAACTTTTTGATTGTCTATGAATGATTGTAAACGTACTTCAAGCCAAGCCTCTTAATTTTAATACTTACATTAAATAGTGAAAATTCATGTTGGGAAAAGCAGTAAAATGGCTTTGTTACAAAGGCGGGAGGTATTTGTGGGCTTAACTACATTCATTTTGCTCCTGGCATTTTGATGGTAAAACACTTAGCTCAGGAATTCTCATTCCCTTTGTGCGCCAGTGTAATGAACACAAACCCATAATTGTTTCTCACCCATGGGCACTAACTAGGCTTTTTAATTTTCCATTGCTGGCTTAGTAGCTGTGCCAAGTTTTCTTCAGGTACTGCAGGCTCGCAGCGGGCATGGCATAAGAAACAAGCCAAGCCAGCTCTGAAGATTTCTAATTCAAAATACTTTCTAGAATTCAGTTCGACTTCCTCTTCCACTTGATGGCTATTATCAAATAGACACAACATAATGTCAATGCATAGATTCAAATAGTAAATTTCCTGTATTGTCCAAAAAAATAAAATTGTCATATATAGGCATCATTCAAAAAAACGGCATCATCTTTAAGAGTTTTTGTATGAATCTATATTGTTGTCAATTATTTGAAAACCTATTAAATTGTTTTCTAATATTATACATTTTACCCCACACTGTACTTTGATAATATGATATATATTACTTTATTATCTATTTATTTATATTTACTATATATTTGTGTGGAAGTGTTAAACTTCAAACTTCTATTAAGTCTGAAATTGTTTGCAGACGAGATTAGCAAAGAAATGGCAGGTTTGTTCAATTAAACAAATGGCATTAAGATTGCGTACATTTTATTCCAGTGAGGGTTTGAGAATATATTTAGAACCACTTGAATAAAACTGGTAAATTGTTATATTGTGAAAAACCCCAAGCATATGACAAAAGCATGGCTAATACATTTTGAAGAATGCTCCAGGAGGTTTTAACAACTTCTTCAGCAAATTATTACCATCAACTATTTAAATTATCATATGTATCAATTGACATTGTGTGCCGGTTTAGGCCAGACTGGTGCTGTGTTCAATGAATCAACACGTTAACTTTGAATGTCGATTTTGTTCTAATCTAATGAGATCTAAATCAAACTGTTGCTAGTGAGAATGATAGTGAGAATGCTTATAGGCTACTATAGAAATGTAGGCTACTATATATTATATTGTGAGCTCAGCAACGTGTAAGGAGTAGAGGGATTGTTGCTAAGTGAACACCAGGGGGCGATAGGTCGATCTCTCTCCATTATAGTCTGCGCCCTGCCCTGTAGACTCACGAACAATCACTTCTTTGACTGTACTATGTGGTTACAGTTGTTTGTTGTGACATGAGTGTTAAGTAACAAAATTGTGCAGTAAGAGCGTATGGCCATCCAAAAACGAATAGAGCAACACCATTAAACTTAATTTGTTATGTTGACAGATTTACTGTCTACCTCATCTTGAACTCCTGTAGCCCATGTTACAGTAAATGATAAATCACTTTTTATCACACATGTAAGAAAGTTATGTGTGTAGCATATGTTTAACATCAGTACAATAAATATATTTTTGAGTCATACTCACAGGTGGCTGCCCACAGCAGCAAACATTCTTGATTGTATATGTCTTTCACCCCCTGCACGATCCTTTCATGTCGAATGCACGGGAAATGCAGCTCTTCAAAACAAAACCATGACAAGGAAGAGCGTCGAACTGTCTGCTACATAATGAACATCTATATTCTTTACTTAATGTGGGTGACTGCTCTGTTTGGGTGGTCTCGCCCTCACTGCCTCTTTTTTTGTGTTAAAACACAAGATTGGCAACACGTCTAACCAGGATGCACATATGACATGCGACCTAAAACGGTAGACGTTTCCTAAACACACTTCCTTGGATGTGCTCTAAGGCCGTGCGCCTGCGGATATACACCGTCAGCACTCGTGAGACGCGATGGACAGATCGACCTACTAAAAGCGCATGACGTATACAAGCGCTGTCTGCTTCAAACAAATGGAGATGGATTATGGATGCTCGATGGGGTTGTTTCGTTTACGTTCACATGGAGGAAAGGTCAGCGGTCAAAGGCTGACGATCGTCGTTTACAAACCGCGACAAGCAGCTATATAGACGCCCTAGTCTGTGCGCGATCAGTGCGCGTTCACAGGCTTGCCTACAGACCAAGTTCCAACCTCCCCTCACCCCCCATCTATTCCGTGTTCCTGTGCATTCATGTGAACTGTGAGCCCTATAGCCAGGAGACAGGGAGGTGCGAATAAAACACTAACGACAATTTAGTGGCTCATTAGCTTATGGTGTGGGATTTGGGAAGCATTGTTTTTGTATCCGCGTGGTACAGTACGCATACGTGCGCCTCACCACATGCCTGTGGCATGAGTGTGTTCCCAGACTAACCTGAAGAGGTGAGACTCTGTGGCACCAGGCTCTCGAGGGAGCCCCAGGGGGTAGCTGAGCTGTGCCGCAGCCTATGCACACGCACACAAACAGAGCTAGCAGGTTGCGTCCTCCAAAGAACACACACGGTGTGCTTATTTTTACGAGGTTGTCCCTGTCACTACAAACACGCATTTGACTCGGTCAACAATACTGAACACACAGCATCGTAATCTCTACAGCTGACTGTAGGCAAACTGTATTTTATGTACATAAAGGTAACATGCTGTCCGTTTGCACAGTGTTATCGGCACACATCATTTACATGCATGTATTGTTGTTGTAGGCCAGGTCTTCAACAGCGAGTTCGGGACGCCTAGCGGGTCCTCTGAGGTATTGTAGGGGTCCTCCAATTTATTTGATCCCAAACTTATTTTCTTCCAAAAATAAAATGTCAGAAAATAAACATGATCATACATACAATATATAAATCTGTCAATTATGTTATGGGGTTGTGTCCTGTGACCTATAGGCCCTACACATTGTTGGCCCGGTTAATACATATTTTATACCATATGTGATAGGGGGTCCCTGTGCCTTGTATCTATCAGTCAACAACAACAACAATAATAATAATAATACTAATAATAATAATAACAAAATGTATATAGTGCCTTTCAAAAAACCCAAGGACACTTTACAGAGCTTTCAATATAAAACAAACATGCAAAACCAGGACAGGAACAGGCTACAGGAACGTGATGCTAGGGGAGATGGTAGGCATTGGTGAGCAGATGGTTTTTCAGGAGTTTTTTTTAAAATATGTCCAGGGATGGAGCGTTGCAGATATCTGCAAGGAGGGCATTCCAGAGAGTCGGAGCTGCTGCAATGAAGCTCTGTCTCCGAAGGTACGGGGTCTGGTGTGGGGAATGGAGGGTAGGCCAGCTATTGAGGACCGGAGGCTCCTTAGCGGTGTATAGGGTTGGAGGAGGTCAAGGAGGTACTGTGGTGGAAGGACATGAAGGGATTTGCAAGTAAGGAGGAGGATTTTGTAAATAATTCAAGTCTTTATTGGGAGCCAGTGAAGGTGGATAAGGGTTGGGGCAATGTGCCGTCTGGTCTTGGTGCGACTGTGGACCCTGGCAGCGGAGTATACACAACTCTGTTGTAGGCTATGCATATAGCAGGGTTGTAGTGCTAAGTAGTCTACTGCGCACGCAGGGCGCACAGTTGTGGTTTACATGCAGGCAGGTATGGGTGACTGGTCCGTGTAGTGACTGCTGAGTTCAGGGTCAGCTATATTCATGTGTTTGACATTATTAGGAGCGCTACCGTGTAATCCAGACCCAATCCTCGCGCCAATGAGGCTTTATTGGGGGTAAAGGGTCTATGGTTATGGAAGCTATTAGACAATAATGGAATATAGGCTATAACATCATGTCCCGGGAGGATTGTCCTTGTCACTGACATTTCTTATTCTATTTTTAGAATTAGAATAGCTTTACTGTCATTGCGCAAAGCACATTGAAATTGTGCTACTTGAGTAGCAATCCTGACGGTTCATTCAATGAATAAAACAAAGTTATAAATGTTTTGGTATATTTCTACGGTTGACCTAGAAAGTGTTTTGAACCTTACAAATCTGTTAATCCCTGTGTTGAATTATTGCTTAGAGAGCATGTTGTCACAGGTGAGTCAGAAGACGAAAAAATATTAGGCAATAACTGTATTTTTTTTTTTTTTTGAATTAAAAGGTCACGAATATGTAAGATGACAGTAAAACACACCCTAATAGTAAACTTTAAACACACAGTATATACTGTATATAGTATAATGTAGATTTGCATAGCTAGCTAATGTTACAGCAGACAAAAATGCCTAACTGCATGTCTCTCTCTCTCTCTCTCTCTCTCTCTCTCTCTCTCTTTCTCTCTCTCTCTCTATAAGCCATTATTATCTACTATTAGCCTCCATTACACACAGTTTGCTATGCTGTTCAACGCCTTTAAAGAGACCATAATTACAAGGGGGGTTTGATATAAAGGCTGAAAACGTCCAGCACAATATTGTCTGCTGAAGATAAATCTACAGCAGCTTGCCTCCACTGTGCACCATATGCTAAACCAACAGACAGATCAGCTGTCTACCACTGTTAGTTTGTACATGCAGCCTTGCTGTTTTATTTGAATTTAACTGAATTTGCAAATCATTTCTCAAATGGCTGAATTCAAAGTGTTTCCCTCGGTTATATTATTATAATTGTTTTTATTTAATGTCTTTACTTGTCAAAGATACAGAAGAAATTGTTAAATAACTCTATAATAGCTTCTAATATATACTTCACGTCAAATAAGTAAACGTTTTTCAAATAATTAAAATTGTGTTTTTTGACTGTAATAAGTAGTGAGAGAACATTTGATAATGTACAACTCTATGAGGCCTCTGAGATCGGACCATGCATGCTGATCTTCTCTTACGTCCATGGGTTTGAAAACGGCACGACAGCCCGAAAACATTTTCAGCCTTTAATGTCAAACTAACACAACTATACAGGCTGCCTGTCACCTTCCATTCACTCACGTGGCGGGGGGCACAGCGAGACCTCAGTCTAACCTGAGCATGAGCCCCTGAGAGGCTGTGGTGGGGCTCTTGACTCTAAACCCCTCCTCATTGTTCCACTGTAGAATGTGTTATCCTTTCTCCATCTTTGGACAGACGAGTGGAGGTTAGGACAACATTGCAGTGGGAGCCGAAAGACTTACCCGACGAGTAATTAGGAGCGGGGTCAAGTTGAGAGAGCTAAGCCCTGTAATTCCTCTCTCTGGTCAGGTATATATAGGCTACATCTATGTGGGCCCTGTTGGAGACCTCTGCACACCTCTGAAGTGAAACTGTTAATATGCACCATACTCACATTTTATGGATTAGGAAGTTGAGTTGGGAAATATACATGCTGACCCCAGTAAAGGAACTTATTACTTTACATGGCATTTAAGCATAATTAAGTAACATATTGGTCAAAATTACGTTAAATCAAATGTAGGGTTTGTAGTGTGTGAAGTCACTGCATTTTGAACATCGTCTTAATTAAGCATGTATTATAAAGCAATCAAGTAGACCTCCTCTTTGATATACTATTAACTGGAGTTTGCATTTGTACAGCATTTACCACATATAGTCCAGATGTAAATGTCACCACACAAAAACAAGCTAAGCTAAGACTTTACGATTCGCGTAATTTTACACATATTTCTAGGCATGACATAGATTTGATGAATTTGTCAGATTCACAGTGCCAATAATGCAGGTGTCAGTTAATTTGATCATTTTCAACCAATGAGAACAAGACCCCCCTTACTGGTCTATTTTATCAGCAAGTATACTGTCTAACCCCTGTCAGAATAGTGTAAATTAAAATACTTGTCATCATCATTGTACTGTAGCTTTTGCCATGAGAGAGAACATCTTGATAATTATTGTTACAGCAGCGCCATACAGTAAAACACATAATTTATGTTTAATTTTAGTATGATTGTACAAATCCAGCCATGCTCAAACGATGGCAAATGATTGCCATCGTATGCAATTCTTCCTGGGTCTGTGGCATGAACCTTGGGTCTGTGGCAGTTTGGAGGTTTCAAGCCATAAAATACAGTATATCTTAAAAAATGACTTGGTGCAGCCACTAGTGCATGGAACATAGAGAGGCCTACATTTTCATTATGGTTTCACCGTTTTGCAGACAACAAGTCTATGGGCTCTATGTGAACTCAACATAAGACTCAACATAAGTCAAGAAGAGTCCATGCTGGCTAGTTCAGTGTTAATGAAATTGTCCCCTACAGGGGAATTTAACTTAGAAACAGTAACAGTAATACACTATGTGCATTACTCCTTGTTTGTAGAACTCGTGGAAACATGCAGATGACAGTTGTATTGGATTGAGAAGAAAACTAACAAAGGATACTTGATTCTGATAAGTAATTTAGACCAAATTAATAAAATGAATATGCATGTAAACACAGTCATTATACTGTTTATATCTATTTGGTTAAATTAAAATATTTAGAATCATAGCATCCTTTAAACTTAAAGGTAAAGTCAGCTATTGCAAGCTAATTGTAAGATAATACACATTTTGTCAAATTCAACAAATATCTCCTTGTATTTTGTTAGCTTACCCCTGTGCATGTTGAAAAAAACAATTAGATACTTATACACAGGCCTGGCTCCGTAAATACCAATATAAACAAAGTGGCGAACACCGCTCATACCAACATAGCCTCAGCACTATACGCTTTGGTTCACGATGCATTTTGCCGCAGCGGAGCGATACCCTTTTGATGTGAGTTTGAAGTTAGCAAGAATGACCCTGACTTTAAATCATCGTCATATCTTGGATAAAGATTCCTGTTGGAGGGGCAGGGAAGACGGAGGCACAGCTTCCTCCTTTACATGCGCATGTACCTTTAGGTAGGAGGCCTATATGAAATTGTCTTGTGATGAAAAATCCTATGTCCATTTTTTTTTTTTTGTGAGATCTTCTGTGATGGCGAAGCACAGGGACATTTGCGGCATGTTCCTGAGCCCGGCGTGTTCGTGTGAGCCTTGGTGAGAAAACACACCCAATGTTTTCATAGCCACAGTATAGGCCTCTGCTGGTGACCTCTACCTCAGCTTTTATGTGGCCAAATGCTACGCTAACCACGGAACCCGCAACATGTTCATAAATCAGTCGCCAGAGACAGATGGAGGAGTAATAATTATGTTGTGAACCCACATAAATAACAGAAATAGCGTATGTAGAGAAAGAAAATAGATTTGTTTTGAGGGGATATATTCTGCAATTTAAATGAGTTTCAATGACATGTACTAAGCCTGAAACTGACTGTGTAAATATGAGGAAAATAGCCCTAATGCTAAGCCATAGGCCTGCTATGGGCAAAACAATTATGAACCGGCAAAAAGTTAATAGCATAAATATAAATATAAATATTACATACAGTATGTAGCAGGCATATATTTCATTATAAATATTAAGAAGAGTTAATTACGTGCTATGTGGACATAACATTAAAATGTAAAAACCACGCAGCCTACTTGTTGCTAAATCTACAGTATGCCTGCCATCTGTTGTGAATGAAAAACAATAGCCGGGGGGTTAGCAAGCGGCGGGCTCTGTATTTGGACATCTCAGCATGTTGATGGTTGTCCTCATTCTGCAGCAGTGCCTGAGAATGTTACAGAGGGACGGATCAGACATCCCATTGCTGGATTAAAACAGACTTAGAGGCTGTGCAGGGAAATAGAGCCTTCATTAGAAAAATGGGAAATAAACCTCTGTTTTAAAAAGAGCCATTAGGGTTTATTGATGAGACTAATGTGTGTGTTTAGAGTAAATTAGAAGGAGAGAGGCCATGCTTTGGGGTAGCTGGTGATGAAAGGCTTACATTAATGTACATGGTTGAGAGACTGCTGGTTTCCATTTGCACTAACCGTTCCCTTGCCCCAACAGACGATAGCAAACACACGTTCATACTGTACACACTGTGCACATCTAACGTGCACACACACACACACACACACACACACACTCACAGATACACACATATCAGCAACACGTTACCTAGTAGATACATTCTATAGAAACATAC
Source organism: Forbesichthys papilliferus (assembly GCA_025399855.1). Taxonomy (NCBI): domain Eukaryota; kingdom Metazoa; phylum Chordata; class Actinopteri; order Percopsiformes; family Amblyopsidae; genus Forbesichthys; species Forbesichthys papilliferus. The sequence continues at coordinate 14,489 of JAODOY010084004.1, forward strand.
ACACATCTCACGTGCACACACACACACACACACACACACACACACACACACACACTCACAGATACACACATATCAGTAACATGTTACCTAGTAGATACATTCTATAGAAACATATACACACATGTGCGTGCACTCACACACACACACACACCCGCACACACAGAGACACACATATCAGTAACATGTTACCTGCTAGATACATTCTATATAAACATACACACACATACACACACG
>JAODOY010084005.1:0-14721 GCA_025399855.1 Forbesichthys papilliferus
GGCGATTTTGTGTGGTGACCGTGACTGAGACGTGTGTGGCCGGGGTTAATGTTTCCTGGTGATCTCTTAATAAAAGTGGGTTCTCCCTGTAGTTGTGCGGTGTATGGAACGCAGGGAATTAAGCTAAAATAAATACTCGTCTCCTGGTCCCTTGTTTCGCCCAGCTCGCCACAATATTAAGCCTCTACATCCTTTAATGACATGTTAGGACTAAAATTACTGATTTCCCTTGCCTATCCCTTTAATAGAACACTCCTTTCCATTGTAGTTCAACACATACGTGTGTCCTTTTTGCATTGATTCTTACATTAGGGGAAGAATAGTCTTGCAAAGCCAGCCTTTCCTTACGGGTTCAGCACAGAGTTGCTTATGTGACGTAGTGCCAGTGTTGCCAAACTCTTCCAATGAAAGTAGCTAGCACCAGCTCCGAAAGTTGGTAGAAGTCACCAGATGACGACATGCACTCATTTGCATATTGATGCTGACAGCTTAACAAATATGTCTCACCTTTTCCCTGGTAAATGTTAAATGGACTGTTTTTTTTATATAGCACTTTTATCCAAAACAATATTTAGTATAAAGTCGCTAAGAAGGTCTGAAAAGTCGCTAAATTGGCAACACTGCGTAGTGTTAAACCCAACCCGCAAACACGGACTGGCAATTCTGATGTATTCTAATGTTCTACAGCCAGTGTTATGGGAAGTTTTAATAAATGGATATACTTTAGAATCTTTAGTCTTTAATTAATCATTTCTATAGAAATGGAGCAATCCCGACAAACGCAGTTCAGTGCATCTATACGAGAATGCTCAACCTTCTTTTGTATGCGTCCTCCTTATATACTTGGCATGGAGAGCATGTGTAAACTACAATGCAAAACACTGTCAAAGTAATGTATAGCAGTAGGATATGTAGCTCAGCAGATATATAGCATAGACATTATCGTAAAACATCCTATACAAGAGGCCCCATTTATACTGCTCTCTGCGCTCTAGGGTCCAGATACATATCTGGTGAGCGTCAAAACAATCTAATCTCGGACCTACAGAAACAAGTTAATTTATGTAGTCATGTTAAAGAATGTCTGGGAAAGTATATAACAGGCAGTTCTCAGATCATGAACATAAGGACCTATAAGAAATATTGTAAACTAGTAGAACATATAAAAATATTCCATAACATTCCACCCTTTTGATCACATTCAAGATTAACATAAACAAATATATATTTTTTACAATCACAGCAGATGTGGTACCCTCAAAATGCATCATCATTAACCAATGAGAGAGAAACAATAGCTGTTTGTGTGAGATCTAAACAGCTCTATGAAGAAAAATAACAAACATTTTAAAAAATCAATAAACATGACTAAAACAATTAAAGCAAAACATAGTGTACAGAATCAGGTATACTCTGACACAATGGAAATCAGTCAAAAGTTTCCAATTCCAAAACAATGTCAATAAGAAATCTGTAATGTAGTTATCAGAAACCCTGGTGTATCACAAACAACTTAAACTTTGAGTTTGACTGATTCATCAACAGCGCAGACCACAATGTGCTCAATATAAAAATGTATCCATGTTCAACGTTTGAATGTTTTAGCTAAACAAGTTAACCCAAGTACATAAAATGAAACAACAAAACATCGTCATAGAACATGAATAGATTGTCACAATGCAGACCTGCATCCTAGAGTTACCGTCACAGTTTAATAGTAATTAATAGTGTGAGTGCAGTGCTGAGTCTTTTGGTGAGATCAGCAATCTGTCTCCCACTTCCATGTATTCTCGCTCCGTATCCAGCCGCTCGGTCATCTTATCGTAATCTATCTGTAGGTTCTACACGTGCAACCATTATTAAAGGCCTGCAGAACTCAACACAAACAGCTTAATACAGGCAAACACTATAGATCATATGTTTGACAGCTCTTTCCAGTTTGTTAGAGAACAAAAGTCATTAGACACAGGAGCTACACAGCAAACCTTTCTACTTACACCTTTGCATAGAATTTCTCACAATTGTGCATTTGCTTAACAACCTAGGTTTCTTTATAGCGTCATATTCCATGTGCTTTCTGTAATGATAATGAATGATAATGTGTTAATGAGACTGAACTAACTACAAAAATGTTCAGGCGGATCAGGCACGGAAAACGCAACCCAGGTCTCACACACATGGAGTACCGTTGTTCGTGACTCAAAAAGTTATAATAAAGTGGATAAATAATGGATATAGACTATCTTAAAAAAGTTTTGTTTTAATAATTTGATATCAAATGGAAACAGTCTTCACAATACAAGTAATACGTATATCAATGTATCAGCAGAGTGTCTCAACTTTCTTCTGTCTGTGCATCCTTTATATACTAGGCACAGCGAGCATGTTTATAATAACAACAGAGGGTATAGTAATCAATCAAAGACAGAAGATGATGTAGCTACAGTTAAGACACATGCCAGAAGGGGTCACAAGTTTAAGAAATTAGGCTAAAAGACAGATGGACCTTCTTGTACATTCTCACATGAGAGCATAGGTCATTCTGTGGTCAAAGCAGATATGGCATTCATTAACGTAAATCATCCTATACAGGGGCCCCTTAATTAGCCTTCTAGGGTCTTCCTGTATATCCTGTAGAGGTTAACTAATCTAATCTCAGACCTACAGAAAACAAGTCTTAAATAAAAGGTAATTTTGAGGTTATGTTAAATTTTTGTCTGTGAAAGCAAGAAAGGCAGTTCCCAGATCATAAACACAAGACTTATACAAAAATAAAGATATAATAATAAGTAAAAAATATGCCATTACAGTGTCAAGTTAAAAAGTATTATGTTTACTCATACGCCAACATACACATTTGTAATACGAGAATGTTATCTTTATTTAGTTGTTATGGTGTTTCCTTGAGTATCCTACCTTATAGCTTTCAGCCCCATGGATAATATCCTTCATAGAGCTGTAGTCAGATTAGCTGTAACATTTGCTGTAAGAAGAACAGAGATATTGTCTAAATTAAACAAACTAATGTCCATCATACTTGTATGTGTGTCCTTAGAACCTGTATCGCATGTGTTTAATCAATTGCATTGAAAGTTCTTCTAGTTCTCAGTCCGCGAGAGGACTGTCGAAGAACAAAGTCCAGTTAGTGCTGCTGTCAACGTTCATGATAGCCATGCAAAGTGACTGTGTTTTCTTGGCACAAAAATGTACTATACTACTGTGTAATTCTCCTGTTGCAGTACTAGGAACCCTATACTTAGGTTCCAATACTGTGATGAGTCAACGCCGCCCTGTTGAACTATGTGTGCTTAAACAGGTGTCACATTAGCATCCATAGAACAGATCATGGATCAATTCAGAAGGTCCATGGACTTTCTTGCAGTAGCTGGTGTAAATTCCACATTGCCCATTTGGCAACTGTGTAATGATCAGCAAGATCTGGAACGTTCCCGTCCAGTGTTCTGATCTCCCAGTCACCCTCCTTGGCTCCCAGTCACCTGGCTGAAGCTCATACTTGCACACTTTCGCTGGTAATGGCATCCAGGGCATCATTTATCTGTCAGGTAAAGTAGGAAAGGACAGTATAAATGTAAAATAGTGTAACATTTAATTTTCACAAAAAGATGAATGTTTCAAAATAATTGTAATTTAAGAATAATTTAATTCAAGGATACTCCCTCTTTACGCAATCCCATGCATCAAAATCAGGGAAGAAACTCAACCATACACCACTCACGAAAGACCAACCAGAGGAAGACAACGTGGAATGTCCCATCATGGGACCAAACCATAATTCTTTCACTGTGTTCCTGCAAGAAAAACAAAACACACACACGAAGAACCACACAAATACATACTTCTCGTCCACCATAAAGGCAATTGGTTTGGTCAAATCTGGAAAACCTAAAATAGAAAAAACTAAAACGCTTGCGCATAGACAACATTTCAATACAACTTCAGTTGTCTATCCAAGGGCATCTAGAAAAGCAAACAAAGATCTGCCATGTTACTGTACTCAAGTGAATCTTCAAAAAAAAAAACCGATATATTCAGATACATAAATCAGGTATATATATATTTGTCGACATTATAAATATATTATATATATAATCTTATGCATAAAAATGTTTGCTTCATTTTAGTGAAACATTTAGTCAATTGTTGGATAGCCTGAATTAGTCTGGGTGAGAGAGTTCTAACCCTCAACTAGCCGTGATCACATAACCCAAAATTGTCATTTATCCTTTGGAAATATAATTTCAACAATAATGATAACAGGCCAGCCTTATGTCCTTCTATCAAGTGTTTAAGCAGGGAGATGGTGTCAGTTCTATACTTTGCACACGCACCATCAATGTCAACATATTAGAGTAAAGCAAAGCCCCAGTGTGAACTCTAAACTAACTAGACTAGCTTTCAGAGCCTCATTATTATATAGCTATCACAATATCCCAGACATGTCTGGTGAAAATGTAGGGCTCACCATCAAAAATGGAATAAGAGTAAAAACTTTGTGAATGAAAACACTAAAAAAAATGATTCACAAGGTCAACAAAAGAAAAATGCAGCATCAGGTGATGCTGAATGAGTCATAGGGAATAATTAATTATAATTTATTTTCTAAATAGGTCAAATGTCTGCTAAGACCTCAACCTCAAATATACTGACAGTACAAAATCAAACATAGCCAAGTAAATTAATTGGAGGGTAGCCTCTTTAAGTTCTGGAAGTAAGAAATAAAAGATTGCCATTTCTTATTAAAGCTGGCAGCAGAGCCCCTGAGTGAGAATTTTATTTTTTCTAGTTGCAAGTAAAACTTAACATCCCCAAGCCATTGAGAGACCGCCGGGGGGGTGGGCTGACTTCCAATTCAAAAGTATTCTACGCCGGGCTAATAATGATGTAAATGCAACTACATCTACCTGTCTTTGGGACAGGGATGTTAGGTCTGAGTGAATGCCAAACACTGACACTAGGGGGCATGGCTGCAGGGCAACACCTAGCACCTCAGACAGAACTTTAAATACAGAGTTCGAATAGTTGTCCAGGGCAGGGCATTGGGCACACATATGGGTAAGGTCACAGGGGGAGGCACGACATCTATCACACTCGTCTCTTACACTGGGATATATACTGGCCAGTCTGGTCTTGGAGAAGTGCACTTTGTGTACAACTTTAAATTGAATAAGACCCAGACGGGCACAGGGTGTTGTAGAGCAAATCCTGTCTGTCGCTTTATCCCACCACTCCTGCGTAAACCCAATCCCCAACTCCTGCTCCCAAGCAAACTTCGTTTTGTTACTAGAGTGCTTGTCTATGGACATGATGCATGTGTAGATGTGGGATATCAACCCCCTCTGACGGGGCAGCAGAGACAGCACAGTGTCCCAGGGTTGACCTGGGGATGAGGCGGGGAAATCAGGGAACTTAGAGGAATCAAAATGCCGTACCTGAAGGTAGCGGAAAAAGTGTGATGGAGGCAGAGAGCATTTAGAGACAAGATCGGGGAAGCTAACAAAACCTGTGTCTCCATACATGTCCTGGAAGGTCCCAATGCCCTTCCTGGCCCACTGGGAAAAGGCAGTATCCACTATGGATGGGACGAATGCATGGTTCCTATCAATAGGCCTCAATGTGGAGGCAGAGAAAAATTTAAAATGGCGTCGAAGCTGGTACCAGATTTTAAGGGTGGAGAGCACCACCTCAATACCGCCAGTATAGCGAGATGGGGATATTGGAAGAGAAGAACAGAGCAAGGCAGGGAGAGAGGTAGAGATGCAGGACTGTGATTCAAGATGGCACCATGGCCAATCTGAAGAATGTAGCTAGAATGGAAGTTTTTGAAAATTGTCAGCCCAGTAGTAATAAAGGAACTTGGATAACGCCAGTCCTCCTCCACATCTACACCTCTGAAGCAGAGATTTATTGACCCTGGGTGCCTTTAAAGCCCATATGAATGAAGAGATCGCCTGGTCAATTGACTTAAAAAAAAGATTTTGGTAGAAACAAGGGAATACAATGAAAAAGATAAAAGAATTTAGGCAAACTGTTCATTGTCACTGCATTGATTCTCCTTATAAGTGTAGGGGGTAAACTACCCAAACTCAGGAAATCAGACTTCATCTGTGTAGGGGGTCACGTACAATTATGATTATTATTAATATTAAACGGGACACCACCCACTCAATTAATTTTGTTTATCACTCAGTAGTTTACAGAGTTCTCCGCAGTGAGTGAGGGCTGCGGATTGCGCTTTAATTGTCAATCAGTCAAATATCTGGAAAGTTCTTCTCAATACCAGTGACACGTGTGTACACAACTCCAGAACTCCAGAACTAGATCAGTTAAAGTTATACCAAAGTGAGTTTATTATAAAACCAGTAAATACGAGGATTAGGTTATACAATGCATATATCAGACATCACAATAGCAACAATCCACAACAAAGCGATATAGACCTTCATAGAACCATGAAAATGAGTTCATAAGCTATTAGGGAGGAACCATATGATATAAAGAACCGGAACTTATTGGACACGAGGAAATAGCAAACGCTCGGTCAGCGTAAACACTTCTATCCTATCTGTTCTGTATGCTAGGGAAGCGGGGACATCCCTGCTTAGTGCCACTTTCTAAGGCAAAATATTTGGATGTCATTATCATTGGATACGGATGTCATTAGTGCAGACACTGGCCTGGGGGGATGCATACATGAGGCGGACCCATGAGCAAAACTGGTCCCCAAACTCACATTTCTTGAACGGCAAATAGATATGGCCACTTAATTCTATCAAAGGCCTTTTCCGCATCAAGAGAAATTACAAACTCAGGATACTTTGAGACTTGCTTGGAATAAATTATATTTAACAAAATCCGAATGTTAAAAAACGAGTGTCTCCCCTTGATAAAGCCAATTTGTTCCTCTGATATGACATCTGGTAGGACCGTCTCCAGGCGCTTTGCTAGTAGCTTTGCAAAGCACCTTTACATCGACATTAAGGAGGCTCAATGGCCTATATGACAAACATGAAGTTGGGTCCTTTCCCTTAAGAAGTAGCGCTATGGATACCTGGGTTAAGGTTAGTGGCAGTACGAGTACCCCGTTCCAGTGACTCGTTGTAAACAGATAGCAGTAAGGGTGCTAACTTGTCATAACATTTATTAAAGAATTCTGTGGGAAATCCATCAGGCCGGGGCCTTACCATTCTGCATTGACTTTATAGACCGAACCACTTCCTCATAGGTGAGAGGGCATTCAAGGCAAGCCACAGCATCAGCATCAACCGTTGGAGAATCTAGTGATTGCTGAAATTGATTCATATTTGTGTCATTTGCTGGATATTCAGATGTGTATAGGGAGGTATAAAATGATGTAAAGGTGTTAATTAATGCCTTTGTGGTCAGATATTAACGTAGGTTTAAGCGCTGCTTGTATAGCTCTGGGGAAGGGGCCAAGGCGTATTGCCGGTCCAAGTCAAGAGTGGCAGCAGAAAGCTCTTCAATCTTAGCTCTGCAAGTTTTGTTTGCATGGGAAGAGTAAGATATAATAACCCCCCTAAGGTAGGCCTTGAGTGCCTCTCACAAAAGAGAATGGGATGTTGAATCTGACTGGTTGAATAATAAAAAGTAATCAATGGAAGTGGAGATGAGGGTACAGAAGTCCATGTTGGAAAGGAGAAGAGAATTGAACCTCCAACCCGGAGAGGAACGGGGGTGACCCGGGAAGGCAATGTCAAGGGTGAGGGGGCCATGGTCAGAAATGACAATTGGTAAGTATTCAGAAGAAGCGACCTTTGAAAGTAGGGTATGATCAATAAAGAAATGGTCAATACGATAAAAGGAGTGGTGCACCTGTGAGAAGGAGTATTCTCTTGCCTGGGGACACAGGAACCTCCATGGATCAGCACAATAATTCCCAGTAATAAAATCAGAAAGCTTTTGACATGGCAGAGAGAGAAGCACTCCTGGGATTTGAGCGATCCAATGCCGGGTTGGAAACCCCACCAAATATCAACCGATGGCTATTTAGAGAAGGGAGTTTTCCCAGCAACTGATTAGCATATATGTTGACAAGCACTACTGGTGTATGGCAAAGTAATACGGTTATAATCAGGTATTTTCCATTACTGTCAGCGATAACATTGTCCTCAGTAAACTGTACCCTATTACTAACCAAAACAGCAACTTCCCTTGCCTTACAGTTAAAGTGGGAGTGATAAACCTGAGTGTATCTAGAGCTTCGCAATCTTGCGTGATCACTATTGCGCAAATGCGTCTCCTGTAAAAATATTACGTATGCCTTGAGCTTCTTCAGGGAAAAAACTATAGATCTCTTAACTGGGGAGTTCAAAGCTTTAACATTCCAAGATACGAACCTAATAGGCACAGGTGCTCCGCTGCCAGCAGTATCAACATCACCAGACCCAGCAGCAGTGCCAACACCACTGGAGCCAGCAGTACCAACATCACTAGAGCCAGCCAGCCAGCCATAGGAAACAGAGTGGCCAATCGTTTGCACAAAAATAAAAAAATGTATACAAATAAAAAGGGAGAAAACGAATAGCATTCAACCACAGTAAGACAAAACAACAGACCCATGAGCAGTACCCAACCCCAAGGTAACCCCTCCCCACAAATACCCAGTCTCCACATAAGAGACAGCAGTCGCTCGCCTACATAGATCCCGTGCATGTCAAGAAGCGAACATGGGAAACTCTAAAACACATAACAAGCAAATTCTGCAGTCAAAATGCATTAAATTAAACGTAAAGAACTTGGAATACAGCTGTGAATATTTGAGCAGAACACAACCATTACATACATAGGTGCACGTGCATGCCCCGGCACACTTTTCTGCACATGCCAAAACGTGCGCATGCCAACACCGTAGTCTATACAAGCATACATACGCCTAATAAAAAATCAAAATTAAATAGAAAAAAATAAACAAAAAACATTTAGAACTTGGTTACCTACACACATAATGCAATATACATTCATAGGCATATACAAACAAACCTTACACACACATATATATTTATACATACATATACTCATACACACTATATAATACCACGTGTTGATTGTCAGCTACTGGCCAACAAACATTTCACAAACATAATGTAGGCCTACAGTATATACCTATACCCAAACACATCCACATTCCACACTATATGTAAGTGCATACACACGCAACCACACACACACCTCATGTTGATTGTCAGCTACTGGTCAACAAACATTACACACACATAATGTAGGCCTATATACCTATACACAAACATATCCACACTCACTATATGTAAGCACGCACACCTCATACCACATGCACTACGAAAATGTCAAAATAAACAACCTCCTCAGATAGGTAAAAAAACTGTACAACACTGTTCTTCTGCAAGAGGAGATAATACAAAACTATTTAATAAAAAATAAAAAAAATTAAAATATAAAATTAGAAATTAAAAAACAGAATATAGAATAGATATTGCACTTCACTGAGTCCTCAGTCTTATTTTTACATCTTATTTGATAAAATATCAATTGAACCAGCCTTGAGCCTCTTCAGGAGTGTCAAAACACTGAGCCTCACCGATGTGTTCCACACGTATCCTAGCAGGGAACCGCAGTGAGAATTTTTTTTTCTCCCACAGGGCATGTTTGATGTCCAGGAACGCTTCTTGGCCACAGCAGATGTGAAATCTGGAAAAATTTGGATCTTGTGCCCGCGGAAGCAAAGCTGATCTCTGGACTGCCTGCGTATGATCGCCTCCTTCTCTCTGAAGTTGTGGAACTTTACGATCATTACCCGAGGCCTTGCATTGCACTGTCCAGCTTCACAGGAGAGGGAGCAACATCACTGCCGTGGACCTCCGTGAAAAACGTGGACATAAAAGCCACCGCATCTGACCCCTCCAGTCTCTCCGAAACACCAGCAACGCTTAGATTAGAGCGATGTGATCTGGACTCGATCCTCAAGGTCCTCAATCTTATCTGTGAGCTGCAAGTTCCCAGAACACAGATGCAATACTGTTTCCTCCAGGGCAACGAGCCGATCGCTATAAGTAGAGAGGCCCTGGCCCTCAAGATCGGAGATACGGCGGCCCTGGGTCTCTGCTGCGGACCACACGTTCTCTAGCGTAGCGGAACACGGAGCCAGGGCTGCGGCTATAGCTGGCTTCAGCACTGCCTCAATCGTTGACTGGATGTGGGTAGCAATGATGGCGGGCAAGTCTGCGAAAATAGCTGTTTTGTAGAGGTAGGCCTAATTTCCAAAACCTAACGAACTGTCAACATAATGTAATAAACGGAACACAGCATCGTCAACGTCCAAACTGTCCATGAGCAAAAAAAATAGAAACAAAATAATCCATCGTTAGCAAGTTCATAGGGTGCTCTCGTTCCTCCAAAGGAAAGAAGGAAAAGCTGTTCTTACTGCACCCTGATGGGCAGCACATGTCTGCATGCTTTTCTGTTGTGAACATGGTTCGGGGTTGTAGAAAACAGAACTTGCAGGTGCAGCAGGCTGAGTAGTCCTACTAACACAGACGTATGCAAGCCAGCTGATGGCGGACGGCGAAAGCAAAGGTCGGATGGATCATCAAAACGCAGGCAGCAGCTGTATGGGACAGAGGAACAGACAAACACAAAAGAAACAATCTGACCCTATCTCTAGGCTAAAATATGTATGCACAAAGTTCTTCCTATTCCTATTTATTGTATAATATAAAATATATGTCCCCTATCAGGTTTATTCACCCGTGTGCAAAACCACACTCTTAATTTATGTGGCAGTTTCTCATAATTCCTTATATAGTAGCCTATTGGTAGTATTATTAATTATATCTATTGGAATTCCTTAGTTTATATTTTGCGCGTATTTGAATATTTCTGATAGTCCCCAATACCTTGCTGTAAGTGGTCATCATATACCTTAAATTTATTATTAAATGTATTTAATCTAATAATAATTTCTATAAGCACTGCATAAGGGGCAGGGTTGGAAGTCAAGAAGAAGCTGCACACTCAATGGGAAAAAGCTAGCCTGTTAAATAGCTTAATGAGGCACCGCTCGTATCTCCCCACAATGTTCAGTATTAGTTTGGCCCAGTCTGACAAATACAGAATGTAAAGTATAACATTAGAAATTTAAGGGAGGATTTACTTCCAATCACAAGAATTATCATTAGACATGGACCGGGCGGCAATAATTATATTCTCGCAGTTGTGACCAGTCTCCAAGTAAAATCCCGAGACCTCTTGGTCCAAGACTGAGACAATAGACATAGTAAAAATGCCTTAACCTTAAAAAAAAAAACGGTTTCAAGTACTAAAACACTAGTTTAAGTTACTGTAAACAGTACGCTTATAAAATAAGAATAATAAAACAATCAAAAAATGTGATCGTACGGCCCTTGGACACGCACAAGTTTGAGTAAGGCTCAAGCAAATCATATTTTCCCAATGTCTTTAGAGTAAAATGTTATCCTTAATTATTTGTTAATTTGTAAACAGTTCTGAATTTCTATAACATAATTATCGACTTGAGCCAAAAACATGAATTAAGAAGTAATGGACAGTACTCGATCCGTAACCCTCACTATTTCAAGTGCAATGCTTAACCTAATGAGCCACTAAGGTACGCACGCTATAAGTGACGACAGCCTTAGGCTACTAATAGGCCATACATTGACGAGTGTCAATTGTTTACGTGACGGTGGCACACTGACTCAGATCATTTGGATCTCCGGTTCTTTGATGACACCATTTAAAGCACCAAATAAGTCATAAAAAGTCTTATTTATACTGAACTAGATTCAAAGATCTAACTATCAGACATTTCAAACCACTTAACTGTACTCTATTGTGGACTAGCGCAAGTTGCAAGTGGTAGATGCCACCTGGCAGATATTTGACGAAATTGCACCCACATTGCACACCGCCGTCATCCCACATCATCTCCCATCGTGACGCCGTGCGACAGGAGTGTCACATTAGAGGGCAGACATCTGTATTTAACAAGCATGATAATGGGGTCCCTGTCGCCAACTTCCTCAGAAACAACCACTACATCAGGCACTCCATACAGTAGGTGTGGTGTCCGTTGACCACTCTTTACATTTCTTTATGATTACCCTAAATTTTCCGACATTGATTCTAGCTCAGCGGAGGCAATTTTTCAGCAGACCTCCCACAAATGTGTTTCCTTGTGTTTCACATGTTGTTGTTGGTCGGCGTGCCGTGTCAGCTATGTACCATAAATATAGTCACTTTGAATTGAACATGCAAAATACAACCATTGACGCTACAAAAGTGTTTGGGTTAGATGCGCATAGAAATCACATGCTTTGCTATTTGATAATTGCATTGGTTGAAATCGCAATTTCTGTTTGAAAACGATTAATCGTATTTACATTTTATTGAATATCAAATTATGCCTCTTTTTTATGGACTTATGCAAAACAAGTATAAAAACAATGTTTTCATAATAACAGTAGCCTAGCTACTGAGTATATTTGCTTTGTAATTTGTGTAATATGGCTGTAATAGATCTAATGCCTTAGCCTTTTGTCAGTGTAATTGCATACAAAAGCCTATTCTTGGTTGCATAAGTTTTGCACTTGTTCAATCCTAATGTTTCCTAATGAACACAAAATAGCATGCAAAGCCACAATTTAGTGATGATGCAATTGTGTGTTCCACAGAGGACCTCTTACAGCTCGCCCTCTGTGACGGACAACCGGACAGCTTTGACTGGCTTTATTGAAGCTGGCATCTAAAATCACTGTGAAATAGATCTAAATATAAAATATAATGCAGCTAATTCTAACCTACTACAGCTATTATTGACCTACAGCAATGCAACTATCTAGCCGTGCCGACTCAACCAACTCTTTTTAGATATAACTGATGTTGCAATAGCATCAGTTGTGATTGGTCAGGACAGCTTTGACACTGTTGCAACAATTTCATTCTCTCCAAATTGATACTTTTACCAAAGTCAAACTAAGGTCTCCCAAGACTAAGCTGAAGTACGCCTCTATAATATGGCATAATGTCTGTCCTGCATCTATTCTGACAGATTCACACTCATCAGATAAATAGTGGAGAAGAGGTACTCCCACAGCCAGTTATTTCCATGGATATCAGGGCACCTATAGAGTTCATCTCGGCTGCAGCAACGACCCTCTCCACTGAGGCCCTTCTTGAAGACACACAAGTAGCAGCTGCCACAGGTCCATCTAGAGGTCAGTGACATTAGAACATTATTGTACCTCGATGTATGCTGCTCACTTGTACTGCTCACAGAAAGCGCACTATGCAGAAACTTCAGAAATTAAGCTTTTAAAGTTTGGAAATTAAGTTGTGTAATGTGAAATAACAAAGGGAAAAGTATTGAATACATGAAGAAAGGGAGATGCAAAATGGCATGGAAATTAGATGGTTATTAGAAAGCACGTTATAATATCAGCTGGTTCAGTCCCAGCTGATGGCCTATCATTACCAGTGTGTCACAATGAACATCTCATGATGGGTGAAGTCAAAAAGCATTCGAGACCTATACAAACTTGTTACAAAACATACTGATGACATTAGTTACAGAAGGATCTCTAAAGTTCTGAATGTTCCAATGAGCACTGTTGTGGCCATTATCCGGAAGTGGAAAGAACATCACTTCACCATAAACTGGCCACGACCAGGGTCTACTTGCAAGATATTATTGGAGTGAAAATAATTTTCACGAGTTTCAGAATGACCTAGAATTGGCAGGTGCAATAGTTTCAAAGAAATAAAGTAATGCACTCAACCGCCATGGCCTGTATGCAAGTTCACCACGCAAGATAAAGATCATAGAAGCTCGTTTAAAGTTTCCTGCATATTTGGACAAGCCTGTAATATACTGGGAGAATAGTATGGTCATATGAGAGCAAAATTGAACTCTGGATGCCATAATACACACCATGTCTGAAGGACAAATGGCACTGCAAATCACCCCAAAAACACCATATCAACAGAGAGGTTTGGAGATGGGATCATTTACGGAATTTGACGCTTTTATTCAATCATAGATTTGGATAAAATCACAAATAATACACAAGCAATTGTTAGCAACCAATATAATATCAGAATAGCATTTTGTCATGTCTATGTAGTGAACTATGGTCAACCACAGATCATAGAAGACGGCAAGAATCACTTATTTTTACATAATTTATCTGTGGTGTTGGAATCTGGGTGGTTATCCTATCACCATGTGTGATAGTGTGTTCTTTGATGAGGATAAATTAGGAGACGTTGTATCCAAGTTAATAAATCAGCTTTAATGTTAGATTAGAAATACAAGTTGCAGAGCTCTGGACCACTTATTTTCCCTGACTGACAACATGCAATATCAGCAGTTCACAAAGTCTAGCTGTGACTGTCCCTCGGCCCATTGATAATATTCTAGCCAGTGTTTTTCCAATCTGATCTTGATTGAGCGTAGGTAGCCCTCTCTCCCAATCCTTGGGGCCCACATCCGTTCCTCTCCTCCTGCTGGGCGTCGCTGCCGGGGAAGGTATCTGTGAACACACTTTTCACACCTCTACATCATGCCAACTGTATCTTCTGTTTACTGGTAGTTTGTAAATCAGAGTGCTGTCATTATCTGTTTCCCTGCTCCCTGCTGACTCAGCACTTTGTTACGCATAAGACAGTCTAATTCCTACAATAGTGTGACAC
>JAODOY010084006.1:0-14718 GCA_025399855.1 Forbesichthys papilliferus
ACATTTTATGACCAATTCATGCAAAACTCCACGTAATCCCAAGGGGTTCACATACTTTTTCTTGCAACTGTATATGGAAATGTATACATATGACTTGTGCCTTATATAAGAAACAAAGAAAATGTATATAGCTTACAGTAGTGACAGCTAGTATCACTTGTTTTAGAAGGTTGGGCTGGCAACGTGATGTGTCACTGCCAATATTATTGACATGTGTGGTCATTGTTCTACTGTGTTGCTCTTCTCATACTGTGGCTGTCTGTTCCTAGTCAGGACCAGCAAGCTGAAGAAGAGAAAACCAGAAGAAGGCCAGGTATGTTATGTCTATTCTTACACACACACACACACACACACACGTTTGTTTGTCTGCGAGTGGGTTACCTTGATGATCATTAAACTATATAAAAGGATGGAAATTATTATTACATTTACCTTAACCTTACATAAACAGAATAAATGATCAAATATTGCAATTAGGCGGTATGTTTTTACAGAGGCGTAGATTTCAGGGGGGATACAGGGATATGTCCCCCTCAATATTTAGAACAGGTGTATTTGATCCCCGCAATATAAACATGAATGTCGCGATGGGGCTGCCTGCCGATATCAGAGTAGCCCATATGTTAAATGAACAGTATGTATATAGCGCTTTTATCCAAAACACTTTACATTATTTGCCTCACATTCTCACACACACACACACACACACACACACACACACACACACACACAGATGGCAATGCCAGCCATGCAAGGAGACACCTGACCACCAGAAGCAGTTAGGGTTAGGTGTCTTGCTCAAGGACACGTTGACACTTGGTTAGCAGGGATGGAACCAGCAAGTTCTTGATCACCTACCGCTCCACTCTACCACTGCACTGCATATTATCCCTCTCAGTGAACCGCTTTACGGTGTAGCCTAACATAGAATATGCCTACTACTCCCCCATGGAGTATTGTAGGGTTGGGTATCGTTTGAATTTAATCGATTCCGGTTCCAATTCTGATTCTGCTTATCGATTCCGGTTCTTATCGAATCTTTGTTCCGATTCCAATATTTTTGTAGAAGAAATACAACATATTTCAAGAGGGAACATTTCCTGACTTTTCATTTAGGCTATAATCAGTCAAATCAAGATCAATGGTGACATTGACAGGATTCAGAAAGGGTTATTTTTCCCTTAATTTATAAAAAATAAGATAAATAAGAATAGCTTTTTAAAATGTGGATATGTGTTAATGCATTTAATTATTATAATTACTGTAAGTTTACAACATAGAATATATAAGAACAGTTTACAAAAGGTGAGTAAATTAGCAAATCATATGTTTACCAGCTGGTTTATATTCAAGAACACTTTTAACTAACATGAAAATTTAGGCCTAGGTGCACCAAAGCTGACCTTGTAGGTCAATATGTTGTTTTACAGTATTAATCTTGTTTAATGTCTTCCCCTAATGCTTTCCCATTTCGAATTTAATCCAACCTGTAAGATTCTCATATTCATTTCATGAATTTCTTTATTCTGAAAATTCAGTTCATGATCATGCAATGACCTGGACATTGTTACATGCATTGTCAACATTTTGAGTTTAACATAGGCGTTGTTCAGAAAGCATAAATACAATTTGTTTTTAGATTAGCGGCGGCGCGCATTCTTAACAAAACCCAGTGTAATTAAAAGTAAAATATAAAACAAGGGTTCATGTGATTTTGTTTGTTTTGATCGCTTTCGTCATAAGGAAATTGATCTGATGAATTTGGGTTAGGAAAAAAATAAGAAACAAACAGACGCGTCAGAGGTAAACATAAGTGTCCCGTCAGTTTGGGTATGCTTGCATTTTTGCATGCAAGTTAATTAAAATTGGTCAAATTACGTGACATTATTGTGTATCAGTTGCTGGCAGATCAAAAGGTAAAATGAAGCCACGCTTTTGACATTTAAGTGAGATCCATCTTTCACATTGTCGATGTACATGTATGCTAGGTTCTGAAATACACTGCAGCGATGACGCGTACAGCGTGATAGGCAGATGGCTACGCATCAGCTAAAGCTATTTCTAATAATTAAGTCGCATTTTGGAACCGACTAGCAGAACCGAAATATTGTTTATTTAAAATGTACTCGGTTCTTGACATTTTGTTTTCAGTTCCAACTTGGAAACGAATTTCAGTACCCAATCCTAGAGTATTGGTTCAGACTGGTATGTCCTATGTTCCAGATATTTTAATGCGCACATTGCGCACTGCGGCCATGTTGTATTACGGAGGCATATGACACACTACCTTTACATGCTCTGCCAGACATGCAAGGGGACAGGGGGCGCTATATGCTGAGTGCTATTGACCAAGCCGACAGCACTGTGATTTAGACTTTAAGAAGGTCTCATTCTCGAGTAGAATTTATTAATGTTTCAATCAGTTATGGTTAAAATGTGTAGTCTAGTTTAAAATCCCAAAACACAGATGTTTTGAATGTGCAGAAAGGTTTGAACATGAGCATATGAGCTATGAATGTCCAGGGGTTAATACATGAAATTAATTAAAAATAATCAATGTATCATTGACATGAATGTCACATGCATATTTACTTTCCCCAAAGAAAATAGGACAGAAGAGTAAATCATGCCACATGGTGAAAATTTGAAAAAAGCCTATCTGTGCCTACCAGAGAACATGAAAGCAATGCATACTGTTTGAAAGAACCCTTACTGCATTATATTCCATATGTTGTATTGTCCAGGGTTCCTGTAATGTTTTCATCTAAATAACTACACATATTTCCACCATAAATGTATGCAGAAAAGACACACATTATTCCATAAGAATTCACCAGAATGCAGAAGATGAAGGTTTTGATTTGACACACAGACCTCCTACTTTATGGGTCTTCCTCAATGTTCAAATCTACACCCAGCAGCGCCGAAAGACAATTTCATTTAGGGGTGCTGGAAATTCTAGACAGTAAATTGTTATGTACTGCATTTTTTTAAAAAAATTTTTTTAATAATGTGATTAATAATAGGATGGTCCGGAGGTATCCCCCGCGAGAAATAGAATTTAAAAAAAGAAAGAAATATTGCACAAATAAGCATCAACAAAATACAGTCACCTAATGCAAAAATAACCTATAGACATGATACTGTACACGTAAAATTGGCAACAACACACCGTGCAGAACTACAAAATATTTTAAGACATGGCTATTTAGCCTATAACCTACTGATTTGCAACATGCCAGTCAGTGTATCGTTGTCATTTGGAGGCTATCGCAGTACTTGACCTGAAACACCAAATGGGGTAATTACGGTCAAACCATTCAAATCATTAACTTCGCCTAGGACACGCCCTCCTCGAGCACTACATATTCCATGCGACTAGGGATTTGTGTCGTAGCGATGCTCCCCAAAACGAAATGTGGCACTGTATACAAAAATGTGTAGGAAGTTGAGGAAGTTGTGCAAACTCTCGTCTTTTCTATTGTTTTGAGATTGTGTAGTCTACAACTCTATTACAGTTTAATACTTCTCAACACTGGATGTTTGGTGTTGGTTTCACGGAGAAATAGTAGGTATGGAGCTTATATTCTGCCGGTTCGCCCGCCCACTAAAGAAAAGCGTAGTTTGTAGTGTATCCTACATATCTAGCCTATCTAAATGATCGTTTTTGCTGTTCAGCATTTTATATTACAAATAAAAAGTGAGTCTACTAAATAACAACCATTTATCTTGTCTTTATAGTCGAATCAGACTCGATATTATAGTTGGGGAATTAGGCTATTACATGATTTTAATAAACATATACAGTATTCTACTCTCACGTAATTAGCCAGAGACGTGACATGACTTGTCAATTTTAGAACGACTGGTTTCCAATCATCTATTTTTTCTGTTTTAATTTTGCTTCCACAATTACGCTAAGAATGCCAAAGGCAATGCATATGGCTTATTCTTAAAATCTACCAGCCTCAGAATTGCACAGACGTGAAGTGACATTAGAAACGGGAGGTTTCCGACCTTCGCACCTTATTTCTGATGTATTTAGCTGTTAAGCATGGCAACTAGGCAATGCCTTCTGAAAGTATTCACTACTGGTTTGCAATCATTGCTCTGTCCCGATCGCTCCTGATCTAATCTTTCTAGCCGTTCTGCAGGTTCTATGCACCCGACACAGCAAATATGTTGAGACCTTCCCTCTGGCAATAGCCGTTTTAGTTAGTTTTGTGTGTGAGTTAGGTATAGGTATAGCTTCTTCTTCGACTTAGGTAACGTAGCAGTAGCTCCGAACACACCCCTATACAGAAATAAATAAAACAAGGAAATGTGGAAATACGGAAATAAATTAATTAATTAATTAATAAATGTAGAAATACAGAAATAAATAAATACATAAAATAATGTATAAATTATTAAATTTAAAAATAAATAAATGTATGAAAAAATAATTAAATAAATGAATGTAGAAATGCACAAATAAATAAATACATGTAAAAATACAGAAATAGCCTTTTTTAATTCAAAAATGTAACAATTTTTTCAATAATTTATTTAACTATTTATACTTTCATTTATTTATTTATACTTATACTATTTATACATATAAACATATGTGTTTTACTGTAGCCCATATTATGCTACACTTGTTATTCCCAAGAAATAGCCTACTACTATCTGGATATGATATTAAATAGCCCTGTGTCCAAAGTTTAGTGCTGACAAGGTGCTTAATCCCAGCACTTCATTAAACAGCACTGCCCACTGGTTTTGTTTATATGACAATATATTAAACTACAACATTAACCACCGCTATGCAAGCTAAAACAAGCTTCTGTATGGTGAGAAATGCACTAGAAACATTCAATGTGAACAATATATGCTCATACACATTCGATTTTATTTCCCTGTTGTGAATGTGAGATGTCAACACACAGCTCAAGGTAGACAGATAGGCTACGGCCAAAACTAGCTTCTCCCTCAATTTGACTTCATTCTTGTTTTCTTGCTTACCACGGTGATGATGAGTCCTGCCCCATCTGATTTAATGCCTGAAAAAAAGCTGCAGTGATGACACCAGCGCCTTTCTGAAAAGTTAAGATATTTTCAACTGGAAGCGCTCAGATTGGCCGCACATAAAAGGTGGAGCGCTATAAAAAAAACGTTTTCTCTCGACTGCTACATGCAGCCGCATACGTTCTAACCTTATTGGGACTAATTGAAAAAAGACGCTTGAGCTCAGAAAAAAACTATGTGGACACGGGGTCTATATGACTTTGCACTACAGCTGCAGCCCGTCAAAAGTTGGGGGTGCTGGAACGCCCTCAGCACCCACCTTCCCGCGCCTATGCCTACGCCCATGCCCATGCTTTATTGGGAGTTCCATTTATTTTTTCTTGTTCATTCTCCTAGACTGACTAGCTGAGAAACTGGAGGGTTGTGTCACACATTCTGAACAATAAACTATAATAATAAGTGTGTAAGTGACAGGAGATTAAAATCATATAAACACAATGAGGGATATTATTTTATTTCCTGGATGTGTTATTGTATTCATAGACCATATGTGGAGTATTTTACCATCGAACTTTAGGTTATAGATAAAATCATCTGGTGACACTTTTAATCTGGATCACTGTTAGTTTTCATTTGGAGGACCACTAGTACCTCTTTTACCTGCTGGTTCAGAGCTTGGACAACACAGCTGCACATGTGGCCATCGGCTACTGGAGACATGGACATGTGAACCCAGAACTAACCCAAATGTGTGTGTGTGTGTGTGTGTGTTAGGAGGGCTCTGCAGATGTGGTGTGTGAATGGAATGAGAGAAGGAGGGTACAGATGACATCTGCATTGGGGGGGTGTAAAGGTAAGTGTGTGTACTGTACTGTATGTGTGATTTGCTCCAGTGGACTGTTATGTGATTTAGTGTCAGTTGGAAAATCATTGAACCTTTCAATATTGATTCCATCGTCACAGCAGGCTCTGACCTGCAGACTTCACTCACGTACGCACGCACTAAGGCAAGCTACTGTAAAACAGGAGGGCAACATTTCCTAAATCCCTGTAATCCTTTAATGATCCCTATAATGTAAACCATGCATAACCCCCAAATTCAGACTTTCATTTGATACCATGGTATCAAATCAGATTGTTGTATTTTTTTATTAAATGCTCTCCTATTGTAAAAACGTTTACCAATTCACGTATATTATAGGAAAGCTATGAATTTGATATGTTAACCAAAAGGAAAAATTGAGCATAAGCGTTAGTTCAGACAGGCCAAGCCAAGTCAGGCCATAATCTCAATCGTCAGATGATTGCCAGCTGATCCCAATGACCAGACTGTTCAACTGATCTCTATGCATACCATTGGCCACTCTTTCAGGGTGCCTTATTTACACAGCCTTAGCCTAGGCATTCTTAGCACTTCCTCTGCCAGTATCTTTGGGTCCCACCACCTCCACATTCACTCATGCTGTGTCTGACTTATTCAATGTCAATGTTGTCACTAATGCTTGCTCTGTTATGTACCCTATGGGGGTATTTGCTGCTCCCTGCCTTACCTTCCATGTATAAACATGAAGGGCAGGGAGCCTCCACAACAGAGCCACACCGCCAAACATAATTAATTGCAAATGCATAGATTGTTCATTATTATTATTATAATGAACAATAATACTGAATACTGAACTGAACAATAATAAAGAATAACTGGCATGTTGGCCCCTTCTCTGGTAACAATATGTAACTGCGCAATATTATGTAATACTGTTTTTTCCCAATGCAGTGAGGCATAGAACAGCAACATGAGTAGCAATTAAAAGTAATTGACAATACAATTGTTATCCTGGCTGGAATAAAGACAGCATTAGCATTGTGATGCTGACATTGTTTTCTCTTGCTAGGTGCCGTGGTCGTTAGCACAGCATCCAAGGAGTGTCTGGACAGTGACGCAGATCTTGATGTGGACGGAGATGACACACTAGAGTATGGGCGGGTGCAGTATCCTTAAAGCCTAGCGACATGCTGGGGACAGATTCAATGTGTTCACACACTTTTTTCAGTGGACCACACTGCCGATACAGTATCCCTCCCACAGTTACTTCATGTTAATCAGGTTTAGCTATAGGATAGATACTGTATGTTGTCTAGTATTAAAATAATAGCCCAAGCAGTTCTACAGCAAAGCCTATTAACGGTAAAGCAAAAACTTGTCTTACCTTTATATGGGCCACTAAACATCTCCATAATTCTTAAGTCCATTGTTATTTTCATACTAAGATGCTTGATTGCTTTCCAAAGGTATTGCAGCTTCCAGAGCCAGACAAAATTATTGTAAATATCCCAGATGTGACCATCTCCGCCAAGTAGAAATACTATACATGCCATCTACATGTCTTCTTGGTGGATGTAGGCTTCAGAGCAGGGGTCTCAAAGTGTGTGTGAGGGGTGGCAGGGTTGTCAGGACTATCATGCTAACGAGCGTATGTAGCTGTTCATTATTTTACTTGTACGTTCATGATTGTACATGCTTTCTTAGTGTTGCACTCAGGTACACAGAGACAGATGTCATCCCTTGTTTAGGAGAGAGATCTAAAGACACACCATTCAAGTATGTGTTTTTTAATATTATCAATAAAACCTTGAAAATATTTATAATGTATTTATAATAATACATTATATTATATATATATTGTAAATATTTAATACAAATAATATATACACATATTTCAATAACCAAATACTTGTATTTACATTTCAATAATGTTGTCTTTCAGTAGTAGTGCGTCAGATTCCAGAGTCAGTCTGGAATTTCCCAAATGGAAAAACGAAGGTGAGTCAAACAAATTGATACAGCATAACCTATTTAAAATTCAGTCAGGTTGGATATAAGCTCAAATATGTTTTATTGGAAAATATTGTAGGAAGCACTTCCACCAGCAGTGCAGAGAACACCATGGCAGATGGCAACATGGCTGGTCGCCCACAAACCTGCAGAAACATTGCCATAGACCCGTAAGTGTTCATACTGGATCACTGGAGTCAGAGAAATACCCAGGAACAAGACACTGGAGACAATTGAGATCTCCAGAGACACTGTGAGCTGTAATATAGACAGCCAGTACATTGTGTACTGTCAGAACATAATACAATTCCCATTTGTAAATGTGTGTTCTCTCTCTCTCTCTCTCTCTCTCTCTCTCTCTCTCTTAATCCCTACCTCACTCTCTCAATGTGCTTTGCCCTGAGACCCGGAAGAAAAAAAACTTTACTTATAAAAAATAAAAAAAACGTATTTATGCTAATAACCTACACTTTTTGTCAAATTCAACAAATATCTTGTCGCATTTCGCTAGTTTACCGATCTCTGTGCATTTTGAAAAAATTGGAAACTTCTACACATCCCTGTCCCTGACCTTGCATAACATAAACAAAGTGGTGAACAACGCTCACATCAACAAAGCCGTAGTAGCCTACTATGTTTTGCTTCACAATGCATTTCTATATGTGAGGCACTGCTGCGGAGGGCTGCGGAGATATACTGTTTTGATTTGAGCTCGAAGTTAGCAAGAATGACTAACTCTGCCTTTAAGACTCTCATACATAAATCAATATCAATAACATGATATATTATACATTTTATGGCCTTCCTCCCTCACTGCCATTAAATGTCTTAGATGGGATTCCCCCAAATTTCTAATGACAGAACTTGTGCTTTGCTAGCCACAATTTGTGTGACAACACTGGAAAGCCCTTGATGTCATCTATACAGTACATTCACCGCATTCATAGTGTTTGAAATAGAGGCCTTAGAGTCATGTCCCCCATATGGTACAAATATAAATTGTGGGGTCTCAGGAGGGGTATAAATTCAGTCTTTGTGTCACGTTAGCGAAGATATAACTGGTATTTTGTCACGGTTCGCGGCCACTCCAGCAGCAAACAGCGCCAGGCCGCCGGTTCAGCACCGGACAGCGCCGCCCCCACGTCGTCAGCCACTTAACGCACCCACGTGCAGTTGCCTCCTTCCCCGCTTCCTGGGCGGAGGTTTAAAAGGCTTTCCACCCTGGCACCTGTTGCCAGTTCGTTGACATTTCTACGAATGTACGTACCAGCGATTGACCTGCTTCTCGCCCATCTACTCCTCGTTGGACAGACTTGCCTGTCTACTCCTTGCCTTCTCCTTGCCTGGCAGCCCCAAATGTCTTCTCACCGCCTGTCTGCCGACTCACTGCTGCAGACAAGTCCCAACCAGCTAGCCAGCATTGCTAGCACGGCAACCCCACTCTCAGCGTTCATAGTGCACGCCTGCTCGCACAATTAAACATTGTTTTATTCCTTTGTCCCCTGCCTCTGCTTCCGCATTTGGGTCTCCGCCCCCTTCACCAGCCCCAGCCTGACAGAACGAACTGGCCAACATGGACCCAGAGGACGTGGAACCCCTGCGGCATTGCCTCACCCAGCAGGGGGCGCGGCTGGCCCATACAGGCGTTACAGCAGGCCACCACAGAGATCTCTACTCTGGCCAACCGTGTCAACACACTCAATGGCCAGCAAGCTGCACCCCTCCCAGCAACATCTCGCTCGCTGCCTCAACACTCTCCCTCGGCACCACCACCTGAGCGTGAACCATTCTCCCCGCACCTGCACCGTATAGGGGCGACCTGGGAGCCTGTGGTGCCTTCTTAGTGCAGGACAGCGTTGTTTTTTAACAACAGCCTCGTTCCTACGCCACAAACCTTCGAGGATCTGTTTTTTTAATAAACTGTCTTGGTGGAGCAGCGCTGGCTTGGCTGGCTGCCTGCCTCTCCTACAATGTCTTCATTCAAGAGCTGCGTAGGGTGTTCGATCACCTGGTCCGCGGAGGTGAAGCAGCAGGCCAGCTGTACTCACTGCAACAGGGCACCGGAGATGGCCGTGGAGTTTCGCACACTCGCAGCCGAGAGCGGGTGGAACGACGAAGCAATGCAGGCCGTCTTCTTGAGGTCCCTGGACCCTGGGTCAAAGACGCCCTGGTAGCCACAGAAGAGGAGTTGGACCTGGAGCGCTGCATAACCCGAGCCATCAGGATAGACAACCGTCTCCGAGAACGGCACCGGGAGAGGGCAGCCAGGACCGCACTACACACAGCTCCCCAACCGTCCTTTATGACACGCCACTTCCCCGAGCCGAGCCCATTCCTGCTCCTGAGGCCATGCAGGGTGGTTGAGCACGTCTCTCTGCCGAGGAGAGAAGACGGAGTGTCCACTCTGGGGCGTGCCTGTACTACGGCCTGCAAGGCCACCGCGTGACGTCATGCCCTGACTGTCCACCAAAAAGACCCGGTTCATTAGTCGGAGAGCTTCTAATTGGCCATGCCGACTCCATCTCTCCAGGCCACCCTGCTGCACGGCTTACGTTCTTTTCTCCTGCCGGCGCTTATTGATTCAGCGGCGGATGCCAGCTTCCTGGACAAAGACGTGGCACATCAGTTGGGTCTCCCACTGGAGTCTCTCCTTGATTCACAGACAGTCAGGACCTTGGACAGCCATCTCATGGCCCGAG
This sequence comes from Forbesichthys papilliferus, assembly GCA_025399855.1. Taxonomy (NCBI): domain Eukaryota; kingdom Metazoa; phylum Chordata; class Actinopteri; order Percopsiformes; family Amblyopsidae; genus Forbesichthys; species Forbesichthys papilliferus. The sequence goes on from JAODOY010084006.1 coordinate 10,543, forward strand.
TGGAACAGCGGATCGCTCCACTGATGTTGCTGTTGTCCGGCAACCACCGGGAGACCATCAGTCTATTTTTGATTGGCTGTCCGTCTTCGCCGCTTTTGTTGGGGCACCCATAGTTGCAGCAGCACAACCCCCACCTTGACTGGGCTTCGGGTAGTGTCGTGGCTTGGAGCCCGAGGTGTTACTCTACCTGCCTTCAGTCGGCGTTGCCCTCGACAATGTTCACTGAACCTCCCAGCCCTCCAGACCTGTCTCTCGTGCTGGCTTGCTATCACGACCTTGCTCCGGTTTTCTGTAAACACCGCGCCTCGTCACTCCCGCCACACTGGCCTTACAACATTGCGATTGAACTGCATCCGGGTGCTCCACTACCCCACAGCCGCTTGTTCAACGTTTCCAGCCCTGAGCGAAGGGCGATGGAGAAATACATCCAAGAATTGCTTGCTGTGGGCCTTATTCGTTCCTCTATCTCCCCGATTGGTGCAGGCTTCTTCTTTGTGGGGAAGAAGGAAGTGCCGTTGCGGCCCTGCATTGACTACCGTGGCCGGAACAACATCACCACCAAGAACACGTACCCGCTGCCCCTGATAGACTCTACCTTCACCCCCTTTCAGGAAGCCACTGTTTTTATGAAGCTTGATCTTCGCAACGCCTACCACCTGGTCCGTGTACGAGAGGGTGACGAGTGGAAGACGGCTTTTAAAAGCCCCAGCGGTATTTCAACGCCTCGTCAACGACGTGCTCAGAGACATGCTACACCAATTCGTGGTGGACTACCTGGACAATATTCTCGTCTTCTTCCGAGACCCCACCGAACACCTCCAGCATGTCCGACAGATGTTGCAGCGCCTCATGGAGACCTGACTCTACATGAAGGCTGAGAAGTGCATGTTCAATGCCTCCTCTGCGCCCTTCCTTGGATACATCCTGGAGGCCGTTCAGATGCGGATGGACCCCGCCTAGGTCTCGGCTGTGACCCAGTGGCCTTCACCCAACACCCGGAAGGATCTGCAGCGATTCCTCGGCTTTGCCAATTTCTACCGGCGGTTCATCCTCAACTACAGCCGCCTGGCAGAGCCCCTCACCAGCCTCACCTCCATCAACCAGCCCTTCAGTTGTTCTCAGGAGGCAGAAGAGGCCTACGGTGCCCTGAAACAGCGCTTCGTCACGGCCCCTGTCCTGGTCCACCCCAACCCAGGCCTTCCTTACGTCGTTGAGGTGGATGCTTCGGACACCAGAATCGACGCTGTCCTGTCCCAGCGGACCCCCGCCGACGGCAAGCTCCACCCTTGCGCATTATTTTCCCGCAAGCTTTTCCCGGCCGAGCGGAACTACGACATCGGGAATCGAGAGCTGCTGGCCATGAAGCTGGCCTTGGAAGAATGGAGGCACTGGCTGGAAGGCACGGAACACCCATTCGTTGTCTGGACGGACCATAAGAACCAGGCGTACATACGGTCCGCCAGGCGACTGAACTCCCACCAGGCCAGGTGGGCCCTCTACTTCCAGTTCACCCTCTCCTACCGCCCGGGGTCTCGGAACACCAAACCCGATACGCTGTCTCGCTAGCACAATGAACAGGAAGCCATGGAGGACGCGGTGCCCATACTGCCCCCCCGCCTGCAGTGTTGCCGCCCTCACCTGGGAGATCGAGACCCAGGTACGCCAGGCCCAAAACCAACACCCCGACCGCGACCGCATCTCCAAGGCGGCAAACTTCCTGGCGCTCCCCAAGCTGCCGTCCGCATGGGAAACGGCAGACCTTCTGGTCGACCACGTCTTTCGCCTGCAGTCTCCAGTACCTCGTGGACTGGGAAGGCTATGGATCGGAGGAACGCAGCTGGGTTCCCCGGAGCCGGATCTGCGACGTGGACTTGGTCCGGGACTTCCACCGTTACCATCCTCCTGGGCGGAGGTTTAAAAGGCTTTCCACCCTGGCACCTGTTGCCAGTTCATTGACATTTCTACAAATGCACGTACCAGTGATTGACCTGCTTCTCGCCTCTCTACTCCTCGTCGGACAGCCTTGCCTGTCTACTCCTCGCCTTCTCCTTGCCTGGCAGCCCCGACCGTCTTCTCACCGCCTGTCTGCCGATCTACTCGTCTGCGAGCCTCGCCTGTCTTCTCCTTGCCTGGCAGCCCCAACTGTCTTCTCACCGCCTGTCTGCCGACTCACCGCTGCACGCAAGTCCCAACCAGCTAGCCAGCATTGCCAGCGCGGCAACCCCACTCCCAGCGTTCGTAGTGCACGCCTGCTCGCACAATAAAACATTGTTTTATTGTTTTATTAGTCAACCCCTGCCTCTGCTTCCGCACTTGGGTCTCCGCCCCCTTCACCGGCCCCAGCCTGACATATTACTGCCATGTCACTACAACAGTGATGTCATTGCGTGTACATGGTACAGACCTGTGCCGTGTACATGTAGCGGTGGCCAGCCAGTAGCTGTGCGGTGCTAATCCTCACTCTCCGACACCTCATAGGACGTTCTGGCGATGCAGGCCAGAGCCCATGGGTTTTTGGCTTGCCTTGTAAGAGCGTCTACTCTCTGCCTGGGATATCGGAGTTCGATTCCCGGAGGGGGACCGACGATCTCCGTCACATACACACATTTAATTCCCGGTATAGGATCCTGTCATTTGCAAAGCACACTATACAGTAGGTGTGTGTGTGTGTGTGTGTGTGTGAGGATCTTGATTCTTGCCCCCACTCCCTCCATGTCACCTCTTGTACCAAATGAGACAGTGAATGCAGGTGAATATGCTAAATATCACGCTCAGTGATTCATTTAATCTGTCTTCAATTTTATAAGTGACACCCTACCTTCCCCTGTCCTGACACCACATATGTGTGCATGTTTGTGTGTGTGTGTAAACAGGATTTCGGAGGATTCTGCGCTGACAACTCTAGATACGCTGAAAGCTCGTATCCGGGATTTAGAGAAACAGCTGTTTAAAGGAGGGCGTTTTAAATGCCTCATCTGTATGGTGAGTAAAAGGTCAAACTACATGCCAGTTAAAGAAGAATCATCACCTTTGCACTACATTTTTGGACTCAAATTCAAATGTGCAAAACATGTTAAAAAGCTATGCAAGAAAATAAAGACTAGTTTGAACTGCTTTAGAATGGTAAGAAACTACATACCTCTCAAAGCAGCTCAACTTTTCATGCATACCATAATATTTTCAAAATAATCCTAGTGTTGCAGTATGGGCTCAGGCTCCAACGTCAACTGTAATACCCATTACATCACTATACAAGCAAGCTTTGAAAATTATGGACCAAAAACAAACTAAATGGCATTATTGCATTATTTTGAACAAATATAACTTGCTCAGCTACGAAAGTTTTATCAAGGTTTCTTTTGTGAAATTGATTTATAAATGTGTTAATAATCTTGCTCCAGATGTGCTATTTCCTCATGTAACCAATAGAATAATTTGCAATATAACCACTAGGGGATCAGCAAATGGAAATTGCAAGGTATCTTATTGTAAAACCACATGACACAGACACAAAGTACACATTGTAAATGTAATCCAGGTGAACATTTGACTGTGTCGCACATATCATATTTTATTCTTGTAATTTCTTTTATTTTTATTGATTATGTTTACTGACTGTTTTTAACTTAAAGGTCAAACCAGGGACAGGGGTCACAAATTATCTTAGGCTATAAACCTGCATGCAATGCATCTATTCCAGATTACTATGACCATGTGTACATGTAACCTGTTATGTTTATTGTATTGTTCCTGATAAATAAATAAACAAACAAACAAACAAACAAATAAAACTGCTACACCAAAATGTCAGTGACCTTTTTTACTCCTTCTGGATCCATTTGACAAGACATTACAATGTGGAAATCACAATTTAGCAGATAACAACAATGATATTTTCCAAAATTGTTGCGGGTTACTATAGATATAATAAATGAAACAGTCTGGTCAACGTAATTCCTGTGTTGAAATATTTAATATCCATAATACCACTGCATTAGTGGCCAATTTATGTAGATTCATGTCGCCATCTAGTGCCAAATTCTGTTTCTTGCAGGTAAAGTATTTTATAGATTTTACAAAGATTTGTTTGTAATAGTCTCTCTCTTGCTCTCGCTCTCTCTCTCTCTCTCTCTCTCTCTCTCTCTCTCTCTCTCTCTCTCTCTCTCTCTCTCTCTC